>ML371839.1:106466-186989 GCA_005239525.1 Nicotiana knightiana | reverse complement strand
GGGGGGGGGGGGGGAGGGAAGCAAATGGTCGCTTCTAAATAAACAGAAATGATTGGAAAAAGAGGAAAAACTTGTTCGTGAGATTAGTCCTGCATCTGAATGGTGCAAAATTAGAAGATGGTAAAGTGAAATACAAGAAAGTGTTATTCCCACTAGATCCGAGAAAGTGTTCAATATTGTTTGAAGAGATTCGACCTTTTTGAATTATCTATTGTCATTCCCACCAGATCCAAGAAAGTGTTCAATATTCTCTTATATACTTGTCATTCATCACTGTCAGAGGAGGGAATCATCCATCTCATTTAATATCGGGTGAATCTTCCTCCTTATTTACATTCAGTGCCATTTATTGCTATTTAGTATTTGATATGTCTAACCTATTAATACATTTGATGCATTTAATACTAACACATTATATCCATCTCTCCACTGCCCACTTTTCTTTTCACATCATTAATCTAAGATCTGTAGTTATTAGCTTTAACTAGGATTAACTCCCTTTAATAACTGATTAATTATCTTTACCAAAGATTATCATTTTTTTGTCAAACAATTTGGCGTCGTCTATGGAGATTTCCTAGTCAAAGTCTTAGTTCCTTTTAGATCTAAGAGAAAACAACGCAAAACCCAGTCTTTTCTTGCGTGCATAGTTTAACATGGCAGGTAATGGACAAGAAAGGATGAAGGCAGTAGCCAGTCTTACTACCAACCTCCTAAACACCATCAACGAGGTCACTGATACAGATGCTGAGGACGTGACGCCAAACGCCTCCCCCAGGCGGAGTGGTTCCCCCATCCTCAGGACAGCATCACAACCTCACACAGTAAAGGGGCCTCGACGTCCACCATGGAAGAGGCACCACCAACGGTGAAAACGCTGCTCGAGGCGTGGTTGACAAACACGCTAACCAGCATCCTCGATAAACCCGCCCAAAGTACGAACAAAGAAGATGCGAGAGTTTGCATCGCACCAGTGACAGACGAGCAACACGACCCTTCTCCTGTAACATGTATTACTCACAACGTAATAATGCAGGTGACGACACCCTCACAACCATTTTGAGAAAGATAGAGGATATGGAGAACAAGAACAAAATGCTCCATGACCAAATAAAATAGCATCAACAAAGGGTAGACAAAATACCAGCCGCCCAAAAACTCTTACGAAAACGGGACGCCGGTCGGTTTGTTGAGCATCCATACAGTGACGAAGCTGCACCACACGCCATACCTACGTCTCGATCTCAATATAGTTAATAATTTGTGCTAATTAGGTCCTGTTAGGTTGAAATTTTACCTCCCGTTTTGTAGGTACATCTCAATATCAAACTAGTTAAATTAGTTGGGGAACCGTTATATGCATTCTCTAAAGGCATTATTATTCAGATCAATTTCATTCCAATGTAGGTGAATAATTTGTCGTTTAAGGAGAATTAGGAATTATTTTTTATTATCACTAAGACATACATATCTCTAATCAGACTTTTCAGTTAACAATGGACCTAACTACTAGTGAATACAAATCCCTAACCAGACTAATCTTTAATTATCTTAACTTATATTACCTCAAACAAAATGGATTAGCCTCTTGATCCGTCAATTGACGAACATAGAAGATGCGAGAGTTTGCGTCGCACCAGTGACAGACGAGCAGCACGACCCTCCTCCTGTAACAGGTATTACTTACAACGTTAATAATGCATGTGGCGACACCATCACAACCATTTTTAGAAATATGAGGAGATGGAGAACGGGAACAAAATGCTCCATGACCAAATAAAAGAGCATCAAGAAAGGGTAGACAATATACCAGGCGCCCCAAAACTCTTAACAAAAAGGGATGCCGATCGATTCGTTGAGAAGCCATACAGTGACAAAGATGGACCACACGCCATACCTAAAACCTTCAAAATGCCACCGTACCTGAAAATATAATACAGTACGACAGACCCTGAGGATCATGTGACCACTATGTCACTGCAATAAAAGGTAACAACCTCACCAAAGAACAAGTGTCTTCCATATTGCTGAAAAAGTATGGTGAAACCATCACTGGGGGAGCACTAACTTAGTATTCGCAGTTGCCTGCACACTCCATAGAGATGTTCGAGAAAATGGCCGAAAATTTTATAAATGTCTATGTCGGGGCTAAGAAAGCAAAGGCGAGGGTGAATGACATATTCGCCATTAAATAGTCACTCGGCGAATGGCTATGTGATGACCTAAAAAGTCATCTCTCATTTTTATAAGTCAAAATGGTGTTCCAAGGCCTTGAAAACCTCCTTTTATCTCACCTCGTTTTACATGCGTAGCCCGGGCGTGTAGCCGAGAAGCTTTTATATGAAATACTAGAAAAAAATATATGCTAAATTGGCCTTTAATATTGAATTTAAGTTGACTTCAGTCAATATTTTGGGAAAACGGACCCGGACCCGGGCCTGTGATTCGACAGTCTTGGAGCCTCCGTAGGAAAATATCGGACTCGGGCATATGCCCGGAATTGAATTCCGAGGTCCAAAGCCCGAGAAATGAATTTTTGAAAGAAATTATTTTACTGAAAATATAAAAGTTTTTGGAAATTTGGTTATATTTGAAATTTATTGTAACGGGCCCATATTTTGGTTCCGGAGCCCGATACAGGTTCAATATGATAATTATGATATGTCTCTAAAATTTGATAAGGAACGAAGGTCATTTGACGTGATTCGGACCCGTAGTTGTGAAATTTGATACTTTGGATGTTTTGGAATTTTTCTTTGATTTTAATGCTAAATTCATTGTTTAAGATGATAATTTGGCGATTTGATTGCATGAGTAAGTCCGTAGGATGTTTTTCAGTTTGTGTGCTTGTTTGGTTTGGAGCCCCGAGGGCTGGGGTGAGTTTCGGATAGGTGTTAGAGTGTTTGGACTTAGAAAATCTGGTGTTTTTGGCTGTTGCTGGTGTTTGAGATTTTGCTCTATGCGAACATGTGGTAACCCACGCGAATGCAACGCACAAATTGGGAGGGGGCGAGATTTGCACTATGCGAACGCATAGAACCAGGTGCGAACGCGGAGCCTTGGGAGGTTACTCTACGCGAACGCACCCGGCCATCCGCGATCGCATAACTTAGAGGGGACCTGGGGGCTGGGTAGGTTTAACCCTGTGAGAACGCCGCTCGTGGCTCACGAACGTATAGGACAGTGAAGTCAAGCCTATGCAAACGCACTTCCCTGGTCGCGAACGCATAGGCTAAATTTTGCCCTGCCTCTTAAAAACAGTAGCAAACACAGGAATAGACCCCATTTTCATATTTTCTTCCATAGAATCCGACCTTGGGCGATTTTTGAAGAAGGATTTCATCACCAAATCATAGGTTTGTGTTTCTACTCCCATTTTCTTCATTTTCCATTAACACCCATTAGATTTCTTGGCCTAAATCTTGTGCTTCAAGGGTAGAAATTAGGGATTTTTGGAGAATTAGGGGGTTTTCTTGGGAATTTAGACCTCGATTTGGGGTCGGATTACGAAACTAATTACATACTCGAGCTCGTGGGTGAATGGGTGATTGGGTTTTGGTCAGATCCTCGTGTTTTTACCAAGCGGGCCCGAGGTCGATTTTTGACTTTTTGGGAAGAATGATGTAAAACCTTTAATTAAGCGTTGATGGAATTGTTTGGCATTTTATTGATGTTATTGAGTTGAATATGTCTATATACAAGTGAATTGGAGTCAAATTCAAAAGGAAAAGCGGTAATCGAGGCTTGAGTTTGGTCGTGAAAATTGAGGTAAGTGTTTGGCTTAACCTTAACTTGAGGGAATAGGTGTTGTGTCCTATTTTCTATGTGTAAGTATCATGTTCAACGTATATGTGAGGTGAAGAGTACCTATACGTTAGTGTCAAGCATGCCCGTGAGTCGAATATTGTGATTTATGTGGTTTTTCGTAAGTAATATTTGAGTTTCACTTATAATTATCCGTGTTGGTGGAATTCCTTGATATTGAATAAGTGTTGAGTATTATTTTCAGTTGAATATTTTTATGTGAAGTTATGTACTAAGTGAGATTGGATATAGCTGTTTTCCCTTGTCGGGATGGTATTAATTCCACTGTGGACTCCCTTGCCGCAATGTTATGGTTTTATTTCTGTTTACTCCGTTATTATTCCTTATTGGATTGCTATCATTTGATGTGTTTGGGTGAGGAAGAGTGTAAAATCATGAAGGGTGATGCCGTGCGTGAGATTTTGAGTGAATGTTAATGCACGAAGGGTGATGCCGTGCCGATATTGTGATTTTAAAAGCACGAAGGGTGATGTCGTGCCGTGATATGAGAGATAATGCACGAAGAATAATGCCGTGCCATTATATTGTGAGGTAAAAGCACGAAGGGTGATGCCGTGCCGAATATATTAATTCTGATGGTGAGGACGAGAGTAAAAGCACGAAGGGTGATGCCATGCACTTGTTTTCGTATTACTATTCCGTTGCTTAAATTGGTGTCTAAATTATGCCTTACCTCGTTATTTCCATTATTTGATATTTCATCCCCTCAACATGTTCCCCTTTTTCCTTTATGCTTAACTGCTTATTTCTCGTTGTATTATTTTTTCGCATATTATTAAACTGCATAGGTTGATTTTGGTTGTCGTGTCCAAGCCTCGTCACTACTTCGCCGAGGTTAGGCTCGGTACTTACTCAGTACATGGGGTCGGTTGTACTGATGCTACACTCTGCACTTTCGTGTAGATCCCGGTGTAGGACCCTACGGACCATAGATCGAGATTGTTGCCTTCAGTTCAGTGGAGACCCCGAGGTAGTCTTGCAGGTGTCCGCAGGCCTTGGCGTTCCTTCCTACTTCTTTTGTATTCTGTTCTAGTTATTTCTGAAACAGATGTACTTATTTCATTTAGACCTTTATATGTATTATTCATAGACAGTCCGTGATCTTGTGACTCCAAAATATTGAGATTGGTTTTTTGTGAAATTTTGTAAAGGCATTAAATTGAGTTTATATACCTTGCCTCATTTTGTACTTTTATTATTGTTAAGTGTTGTATTTAACATATTATTAGATAATGATAAAGGAATAAGGTAAATTAGATATTCAAGTTGGCTTGCCTAGCGGGTTCAACGTTAGGCGCCATCACGGTCCCAACGGTAGGAAATTCAAGTCGTGACAAGTTGGTATCATAGTACTAGGTTTCTTAGGTCTCACAAATTCACGAACAAGCTTAGTAGAGTCTGAGGGATCGGTATGGAGACGTCTGTGCTTATCCCCCAGAGGGTGCAGAGTTTAGGAATAACTTCTCATATATTCTTCTCTGTCATGCGATTTGAATTCTAAATGCTAACTGAATTTCTATTATATTCTCTCACAGATGGCGAGAACACGTGCTTCTTCATCCACTGATCAGCAACCCGAGTCTCCAGTTTCAGCTCCTACGAGGGGCTGACGCTGTGCTAGAGGCCGAGGCAGGTGCAGAGCTCAGCCTAGAGTAGCAGCCCCTGTGGCGGAGCCTCAAGTAGAGTTTTCTGATGAGGTTCCTGCCCAGACAGTCCCGGTTGGGCCAGCTCAGGTTCCCGAGGGGTTCATTTCCACCCCAGTACTCCAGGATGCTCTGGTCCATCTAGTGGGCCTCATGGAGAGTGTCGCTCAAGCAGGTTTGCTTCCTGCAGCACCATCCGTCTAGGCTGGGGGAGGAGCCCAGACTCCCGCTACTCGCACTCCGAAGCAGTTAGATCCTCAATTCCAGACTCCAGCAGCTCAGCCAGCTAGGGTAGTTCAGCCGAGTATTATGGCTCAGACCGGTGATGGAGCAGCTATGTCTGCTGACGCTTTGTGGAGGTTGGACAGGTTCACAAAGCTTTTCACTACTACTTATAGCGGTGCATCTTTAGAGAATCCCCAGGACTATTTGGATAGCTGCCATGAGGTTCTACGGAACATGGGGATAGTGGAGACCAATGGGGTCGACTTTGATACCTTTCGTCTATCAGGTCCCGCCAAGACTTGGTGGAGAGATTATTGTTTGGCCAGATCAGTTGGATCACCGGCCTTGACTTGGGCCCAGTTCACTCAGCTATTTCTAGAGAAGTTTCTTCCTATCACTCAAAGAGAGGATCTACGGAGGCAGTTTGAGCGTCTCCAGCAGGGCTCTATCACCGTCACTCAGTACGAGACCAGATTTGTTACCTTGTCCCGACATGCTATTATGGTACTTCCCACCGAGCGAGAGAGGGAGAGGAGATTTATTGAGGGACTAGATCAGCCGATCAGATTGCAGATGGCCAAGGAGACAGGGAGTGAGATTTCTTTCCAGGATGCAGCCAATGTGGCCAGACGAGTTGAGATGGTTCTGTTGCAGGGGGGGTGGTCAGGGGTCTGACAAGAGACCCCATCATGTTGACAGGTTCAGTGGCGCCTCATCTGGAGGCAGGGATTCTTTTTGTAGGGGCCATTCTCCTAGGCCGTTTCATTCGGCACTTCAGGTTTCTCGGAGTGCTCCAGGTGGCCGTGGTTCTCACATGCGGTATTCTGATCAGTTGCCCTACAGTGCGCCATCAGCTCCTATCAGTGCACTATCGATTTAGGGTTTTCAGGGTGGTTACTCAGGTCGTCAGGGTCAGTTTCAGGGTCAGCAGCCTCAGCAACCGTGGGCTTGTTATACTTGTGGTGATCAGAGGCACATTGCTAGATTTTGCCCTCGAGCCTCGAGCATTTCTCACCACCAGGGTTTTCGTGCCATGTTTCCAGTACCAGGTGTTCCACCGTCCGCTCAGCCAGCTAGAGATGGGGGTCGAGGTGTTAGAGGCGGAGGTCAGGCCGTTAGAGGTGGAGGTCAGGTCGCTAGAGGTAGAGGTCAGCCAGTAAGAGGCCGTCTCAGGGATGTAGTTCAGACTGGTGGGCCCCAGCCCTGATGTTATGCTATTCCAGCCAGACATGAGACTGAGGCCTCCGATGCAGTTATCACATGTATGGTTTCAGTTTGCAGCAGGGATGCTTCAGTTTTATTTGATCCAGGGTCCACATATTCCTACGTGTCATGTTATTTTGCTCCTTATTTGGTTATGCCTCGTGATTCTCTGAGTACTCCTGTATATGTGTCTACATCAGTGGGTTATTCTATTGTAGTAGATCGTGTCTACCGTTCATGTGTAGTGGTTATTGGTGGTCTTGAGACCAGTGTAGATCTTTTGCTCCTGGATATGGTTGATTTTGATGTTATTTTGGGGATCGATTGGTTGTCGCCTTATCATGCCATACTGGACTGTCATGCCAAAACTGTGACATTAGCATTGCTAGGGTTGCCTTGACTGGAGTGGAGAGGGACTCTTGGTCATTCTTCCAGCAGGGTTATCTCATATATGAAGGCTCGACGCATGGTCGAGAAGGGGTGTTTGGCCTATTTGGCTTATGTTCCTGATTCTAGTACCGAGGTTCCTTCTATGAAGTCTGTGCCCATAGTCCGTGAGTTCCCAGAGGTGTTTCCTGCAGACCTACCGGGTGTGCCACCCGACAGGGATATTGACTTTTGCATTGATTTGGCTCCGGGAACTTAGCCCATTTCTATTCCGCCATATCGTATGGCCCCGCCAGAGTTGAAGGATTTTAAAGAACAATTGCAGGATTTGCTTGATAAAGGCTTCATTAAGCCTAGTGTCTCGCCTTGAGGTGCGCCAGTGTTGTTTGTTAAGAAGAATGATGGGTCGATAAGGATGTGCATAGATTATCAGCAATTGAACAAGCTTACCATCAAGAACAAGTATCCATTGCCGAAAATTGATGATTTGTTTGATCAGCTTCAGGGTGCCAAGGTATTTTCGAAGATCAATTTGAGATCTGGCTACCATCAGTTGAGGAGTAGGGCATCCGATGTCCCTAAGACAGCTTTCCACACTCGGTATGGGCATTTTGAGTTCCTAGTGATGTCATTCGAGTTGACAAATGCCCCAACAACTTTCATGGACTTGATGAACCGAGTGTTCGGGCCTTATTTGAATTCCTTCGTGATTGTCTTCATTGATGATATTCTGATTTATTCCCGTAGCCGGGAGGAGTACGAGCAGTACCTTCGAGTCGTTCTTCAAACTTTGAAGGACAATAAGTTGTACGCTAAGTTTTCCAAGTGTTAGTTCTGGTTGAGCTCAGTTGCATTCCTGGATCATGTTGTATCAGCAGAGGGTATCCAGATGGATCTCAAGAAGATTTCAGTAGTCAAGTATTGGTCTAGACCCACGTCAGCTACAGAGATTCAACGTTTCTTGGGCTTAGCAGGTTACTATCGTCGGTTTGTGAAAGGCTTTTCATCTATTGCATCCCCGATGACCAGGTTGACTCAGAGGGGTGCCCGATTCAGGTGGTCAGATGAGTGTGGGGCGAGCTTTCAGAAGCTTAAGATAGCCTTGACCATGGCACTGGTGTTGGTTTTGCCCACAGGTTTAGGGTCATATACTGTGTATTGTGATGCATCTCGGGTTGGACTTGGGGCAGTGTTGATGCAGGATGGTAAGGTTATTGCATATGCTTCGCGTCAGTTGAAGATCCACGAGAAGAGTTATCAAGTTCACGATTTGGAGCTAGCAGCCATTGTTCACGTGCTGATGATTTGGAGGCATTATTTATATGGCGTGTCTTGTGAGGTGTTCACGGATCACAAGAGTTTGCAATATTTGTTCAAGAAGAAGGAGTTGAATTTGAGGCAGAGGAGATGGTTGGAGCTGTTGAAAGACTATGACATCACCATCTTATATCATTCGGGGAAGGTCGCATGAGGCTGTGAGATCATTCTAAACCAACGTCACAATCAAGTGTGGTTCTCAAAATGCCACATCACCATCTCCGCCGCGATCCTCGCTACTCGACCTCCCCATACGAATTTCTCAAATATGACTAATGAAGTTTTCTCACCGAGGCCGACCAAAAGACAACCTCGATAATCGGAGGGACTAACTGTAGGGGTTAAAATAAGACTGAGCAAATTCGGCACGCAGATTATTATGAGTGATTTGCAAATCAAAGGGTTTAGTTAGGCCGAGGTCGACCAGTGATCAATAGAATGAGCCGCCGAGTGGTCCATCACGGCCGAGGACGAGCAAAATATATAGAAGCAACGACTAGTTTCGTGTTGGGATCTTCAGAGGGAATATTATATTGAATAATCTCTCGGTTTGTACTTTTTAGGGTTCCTTGGGAATATCCCATATAAATAGTATGAGAGATAAGTCAAAAGGCATGTAAGATTCCATATGATAAGAACTCTTTGGACAAGCAACCTCTCTAGATAAATACAAATAACAACTTTCTGAAGAGATTCGACCTTTTTGGATTATCTATTGTCATTCCCACCAGATCTGAGAAAGTGTTCAATATTCTCTTATATACTTGTCATTCATCACTGTATGAGGAAGGAATCATCCATCTCATTCAATATTAGTGAATCTTCCTCCTTATTTACATTCAATGCCATTTATTGCTATTTAATATCTGATATTTCTAACCTATTACTACATTCGACGCATTTAATACTAACGCATTAAATCCATCTCTCTACTGCCCACTTTTCTTTTCACATCATTAATCTAAGATCTGTAGTTATTAGCTTCAACTAGGATTAACTCCCTTTAATAACTGATTAATTAGTTTCACCAACGATTATCATTTTTTGGTAAGACACTTTAGCGCCGTCTGTGGGGATTTCCTAGTCAAAGTCTTAGTTTTTTTCAGATCTAAAAGAAAACAACGCAAAACCTTATCTTTTATTACGTGCATAGTTTAACATGGCAGGTAATGGAGAATAAAGGATGAAGGCAGTAGCTAGTCTTACTACCAACCTCCTAAACACCATCAATGAGGTCACTGAAACAGATGCTGAGGACGTGACGCCAAACGCCTCCCCTAGGCGGAGTGGTTCACCCCTTCCTCACACCAGCATCACAACCTTACACGGTAAATGGGCCTCTATGTCCACAATGAAAGAGGCACCACCAACGGTGAAAACGATGCTCGAGGCATAGTTGACAAACACACTAACCATCATACTCGACAAACCCGCCCAAAGGACGAGGAGAAAAGATGCGAGAGTTTGCGTCGCACCAGTGACAAACAAGCAGCACGACCCTCCTCCTGTAACATGTGTTACTCACAACGTTAATAAAGCAGGTAACGAAACCCTCACAGCCATTTTGAGGAAGATGGAAGAGATGGAGAACGAGAACAAAATGCTCCATGACCAAATTAAAGAGCATCAAGAAAGGGTAGACAAAATACCCGACGCCCCAAAACTCTTACCAAAAAGGGACGCTGACCGATTCGTTGAGCAGCATACGGTGACGAAGCTGCACCACACGCCATACCTAAAACCTTTAAAATGCCGGTGTACCGAAAAATATGATGGTACGACAGATCCTGAGGACCATGTGACCCACTATGTCACCGCAGTAAAAGGCAACGACATCACCAAAGAACAAATGTCTTCCATATTGCTGAAAAGGTTTTGTGGAACCCTCACGGGGGGGGGGGGGGGAGCACTAACTTGGTATTCTTAGCTGCCTGCACGCTCCATAGAAACGTTCGAGGAAATGACTGACAAGTTTTTAACTTCCCATGTCGGGGCTAAGAAAGCAAAGGCGAGGGTGAATGCCATATTCACCATTAAACAGTCACCCGATGAAGGACTGAGAGACTTCCTCACCCGATTCAACCGTGTGAGGATGATCTTACCAAATATATCATAAGGAATGGCAGTAACAGCTTTTCAGAATGGATTAAACAGGAGCAGCTCAAGGGCGACTAGAAAATTATTGAGCTGAATCATGAAATATCCCCCAACTAGGTGGGATGAGATACACAACGCCTACTGCGCCGAAGTACGAGCTGATGAAGACGACCTCAGCGGGCCAACTCAACGGTTGATCTTAGTGCACATGGAATCCAGGAAAGACCAAAGAAACGACAACAGAAGGGACCATGCAGGCCCACGACCCAACCATGAAAGACATCAACCATATGTCAGAGCTGCCATCATACGGCCTCCACTTCATGGAGACGACCCATCTAGGCCGCAAACAGGGACTCATCAAAGCGAGAGAGGTATGCCTCCCTTACTATCTGCTCACAATTTCTATGTTTCTCCCTCAGAAATAGTTTACGCCCTGGAAAAGCTCGGCCCAAAAGTGAAGTGGCCGCAGAAGATGAGGTTCGACTTGAACACTAGAAAGTCAAACGCCCTCTATGAATTTCACCAGGAACGGGGTCACAAAACCATGGACTGTATCGCTCTAAGGCAAGAGGTCGTGAATATGCTTCACCAAGGACATCGAAAAGAACTTTTGAGCGACCGAGGAAGGGCAAACATTGCTCGAGGACGCGAACAACACCAGGGTCCACTAAAATCGCCTTCTCCAACTCGAACCATCCAAATGATCATCGGAGGGGGAGATGACGCATCAATTAACAACGTAAAATTCACGACCACCCACAAGATAAAATGGTCAATCACTTATGAACGGTATGACAAACTCGAAGAAAGTATCATCTTTGATAAGTCAGATACCCATGGCTTGGTCTTTCCTCACTATGACGCCCTTGTTATTACTTTATGCATTTTAGATACCGATGTGAAACGTATTATGGTCGATGATGGAAGCGGCACACGCATTATCCACCCTCGATTTCTCTCACAAATGAAACTCGAAGATAGGATAGTGTCACGCTGCATCACACCGATGGGTTTTAACAATACAGTTGAGCGGACGTCTGGAGAAATCACACTACCCGTCCTGGCCGGTGGCGTTACTTTGGAAACCACGTTCCACATCATGGATCAAGGTCGGCCTTGGATACATGCCATGAAAGTTGTCCTCTCCAACTTATACCACGTCATCAAATTTTCCACCCTTTGGGGAGTGTTCAGCATCCGAGGAGAGCAACACACTTCCCAAGAATGCTATCGCATCGCCCAAGACTGGACTTACACCCATCAATTGAAGGGAAAAATCGAGGAGACATAGCAATTAACAGGGTCGAGGTCGGGTGGTGGCGAAAGGAAAGATGTCATCAAGGACCCCGAAATTATAGAGGCCACAGGATTAACCGTAGAGGATCTCGACCCCGTACAACTCGACGACCAAAGCAAAAAGGCATAATTATAAAAGCATACTTCATGGTTAAGTAAACAAACGAGTTAACTCCACATCTCCTAACAATGTTCAGAACTTATTTAGCGGATTAAACTGCTCGGTAACATGAGTTCCATCTGAATTGCATGACTCGGGTTCAAAACCCCTAACATTCATACACTCCCAAACAGGGATGCAACTTACATACTAAAGCTTCATATTAGTGAAAAGGGAAGGAGTATATATAGCATTGCTGATAACTCGCCAACCACAAGTAAAGTAGGCATCGCAATTTTCTACATCACCAACTAGAAGTGTAATTGGCAACAGTCTTCATGCTGCTTGACGCTGATTAGTGATTACGTGCCTTCTCCTTCTCTTTGACTTCACTCTTTGATTAATATCATACTCTATTTTATCAATAAGAATAGAAGAATATTAAGAGCAAGAAGAATAATATAGAACGTAACCGTTTAAGTAATTTACCAGGGGCTTTTCCATGGATTGTCTTTTCCTCATCCTCTTTGTTTCCTACACAGATGCATCCAAAACCTTCTTCATCGGATCTCGTCGCATATCCATCTCCAAAGCTGCTGGACATTGTGTCGCTTCAATCAAATAAAATACAAATTATATGGTGATGTCCCAACACTCAAAACATCCACACAAGTATAATAACCTCATATAAACTTGATCATAAACTCAAATATCAAAAAGAACTAACAATCACGCATTAAAACTCAAAGGTTTCAAAGTTCATAAACTCATTTTTCCAACTTTCCATAATAAACGCCAAAACGGCCTAGGTAACTCGGGTCCCAAACCAAACATGCGTATAAGTCCAAAATCATCATACGAAAGTGTCAAAATTGTGAAAATACCAAGCTGAGGTCGTTTACCGTGAATGTTGACCGCGGTCAACTTTAACAACTTTAAAGTTCAAAAATTAAGTTTTCTTTGTAAAAACACATTTAAACTTTTAGAAGATCAAAATGGCAAGAAATTCATAATTCATTAAATTAAGCCATTCAAACTCTTAAAGCATGAAATGGAAAGCTAAAACTCAAAACGACATATCGTGTGGTTAAACTTTTGTCACGGCCCAAATCGGAGAGCCGCGATGGGCACCTGGTGCCTTACTCAACTGAGTACAAACGTAACGTATCTTTTCTATTACACATATGGTCAAATGGGGAAGACGGGCTATCATGAGATAACTAGAATAAGACATAAGGGAATACTAGACATAGGACGACCCAACATGATATAAAAACTTATACATGTGACATACATGTCTATAAGGCCGAAATGATCATTTGTATACTCAAAATGTAGGCCAACAAGGCCATAAAAGTATCCATATACATGACATCTGTTCTACAAGCCTCTAGGGGTACATAAATGTCATAAAGGTCGGGAGAGGGCCCTGCCATACCAATCAATACATGTCCAAATCATACAGACCAGATAGGTAACTCCAAAGCAATTGGAGTGCACCAACACTTTCTTCTTAGCCGATAGCCTACTAGGATGACTGTCAACCTATCTATCGGGACATGCGGGCATGAAACACAGCGTCCTCAGGCAAAATCGACTTCAGTACAAATAAAATATCGAGTATGTAAGGAACGAAAAGTAGTATATAAAAGTCATAAAATAAACATGAAGTAAAGAACTCAACCCGTAAGTCTGAATAGCTCTGTAAGTCGTGAAACGTTTATAATGTCATTCATGTGCGTATAAATGTCATATCATGCATAGGTATATACATAAATAACATCATCAAGCCTCTGAGGGCTCCCATCATATCAACTCAGCCTCTAAGGGCGAAATCATCAATATATACCAACTGATCAGGTGATTATGTGCATATAACGTCGTAAACTTTTCCCATAGCTCATATACATATAATATACGCGTATATAATGCTATCTGGTCATGGGTCAATGTACATGTATAAATGAATGCAATGCATAAGAAGTAAGTCAATAAGATTTCTCTGGATGTCATATGATAATATGCCTTCGGTTAATATCAAGAAATAAACTTTATTAACTTATGTTTTTTCATAGACCCATGAACACACAATATATTAATAGGACATATGGGGAACCAAGAACATAGGCAACCCTAGTACTTCTAAGAATAGAGTCATTTGTGAAAATTATGTATTTTCTCATTTCGTTATACCATATGGATCATGTCAAAAAAACAAAAAGGGATAGCCTTAACATACCTTAACCCCGTTGAGTCCTTAATACCTTCCAAGCAACTGTTCAAACAACTCAACTCAATCTACATAAGCAGATTCAAAATTAGTACCAAGTAAAGGCTAAGTTCGTAACTTAAGCTATTAGATCGTTGACGTAAATTCGACAGCATATCCCCTGTAAAACAGTCCTCCTCCATTATCATATACCAACAAAAACCATCAACATATAAATATCAATAACATTACATCATCTAACAATAACAAGTCACANATATATATATATATATATATAGCCTTAAAACGCCTAACAAAAGATAACAACATCTCTTTCCCTTTCAAGTGCTATCTTGTAATCTTTCACTCCAACACCACCAACCAGCATGTAATTAACCTTATACACCATCAAAGTAATGTTAAACATACCTCAGTAAGTATATATATATTTAAACTCTAAGCTTAACTTAGCTCACCATCATCCTAATTCATATCACAACACCATAGAGGGGTTATTCTTCACCTTTGACTAACTTTGATGTTGGATTATGGTATATTTTATTGGAATTTATTTGGAGCCTTTGTGGAACTGTTTGGTGGGGTTTGAAGAGTGTGAGTATGGAAATATAATGAAAAATTATCAAATCTCATCCCACAAACGAGATAAAAACAAGTGAAGGTCGGCCACCGACCAAGTAGGTCCCACAGGGACTTCTTGCGCAGTCTTGCGAAAATGTGAATATCACTATACACCGATGTTGTATTATTGAAAGATTCAATGAGTTAGAAACTAGACTCATATATATAAAATTTGGTATGTTTATCATCCCTTAAGTACAAGTATATTGGAATAAAAGATCAGCTACATTTGACCTAATTTTCAGCACATTATGAATGTAACTTGTGATGACCTTTGTCAACTTTTGTTCCACAACTCGCTTGACTTAAAAACGTAATACACGAATATAATAAGACTAAAGTAACACTTTACATAACCTTATTATAATGGTAAGAACCCTAGTATCACCCCAAAAGTATATGTTATAATATTCCCAACTTGTCAACATTCGACGAAACTTATTTTTTTCAATTTGTTTAGCTTCTAAGCCTTTCAACCCTCTTGGTACTGGTTATCCATGATCTTAAAGATTTTTAATCTCTATGGTAGTATGATTAACTTACTTTATGTACTTTCAAATACATCTCATTTCTGAGCTTATATCAATTGACTTACGACGTACTCTCTNTAAGGGAATACTAGACATAGGACGACCCAACATGATATAAAAACTTATACATGTGACATACATGTCTATAAGGCCGAAATGATCATTTGTATACTCAAAATGTAGGCCAACAAGGCCATAAAAGTATCCATATACATGACATCTGTTCTACAAGCCTCTAGGGGTACATAAATGTCATAAAGGTCGGGAGAGGGCCCTGCCATACCAATCAATACATGTCCAAATCATACAGACCAGATAGGTAACTCCAAAGCAATTGGAGTGCACCAACACTTTCTTCTTAGCCGATAGCCTACTAGGATGACTGTCAACCTATCTATCGGGACATGCGGGCATGAAACACAGCGTCCTCAGGCAAAATCGACTTCAGTACAAATAAAATATCGAGTATGTAAGGAACGAAAAGTAGTATATAAAAGTCATAAAATAAACATGAAGTAAAGAACTCAACCCGTAAGTCTGAATAGCTCTGTAAGTCGTGAAACGTTTATAATGTCATTCATGTGCGTATAAATGTCATATCATGCATAGGTATATACATAAATAACATCATCAAGCCTCTGAGGGCTCCCATCATATCAACTCAGCCTCTAAGGGCGAAATCATCAATATATACCAACTGATCAGGTGATTATGTGCATATAACGTCGTAAACTTTTCCCATAGCTCATATACATATAATATACGCGTATATAATGCTATCTGGTCATGGGTCAATGTACATGTATAAATGAATGCAATGCATAAGAAGTAAGTCAATAAGATTTCTCTGGATGTCATATGATAATATGCCTTCGGTTAATATCAAGAAATAAACTTTATTAACTTATGTTTTTTCATAGACCCATGAACACACAATATATTAATAGGACATATGGGGAACCAAGAACATAGGCAACCCTAGTACTTCTAAGAATAGAGTCATTTGTGAAAATTATGTATTTTCTCATTTCGTTATACCATATGGATCATGTCAAAAAAACAAAAAGGGATAGCCTTAACATACCTTAACCCCGTTGAGTCCTTAATACCTTCCAAGCAACTGTTCAAACAACTCAACTCAATCTACATAAGCAGATTCAAAATTAGTACCAAGTAAAGGCTAAGTTCGTAACTTAAGCTATTAGATCGTTGACGTAAATTCGACAGCATATCCCCTGTAAAACAGTCCTCCTCCATTATCATATACCAACAAAAACCATCAACATATAAATATCAATAACATTACATCATCTAACAATAACAAGTCACAACTACTTCACGACGAGCGGCAAGCTTCGATTGGAACCCGTATACCCCATATCACCCCTTATAGTCTTATTACTTTAACATAACAGTATCATTAATATGATAATGAAATTATTAATCAATAATTACATCCTTATACCATATATTTATAACAAATAAGATAATCCACATCTCCAACTATCCTCAATTAGCAACTTTATTCACTAGTTCATGTCTAGTCCATCTATTTAATTTAATAAACATCAAGATAACCTTAAGTACATGAAAGAAAATAATATACATACCTCCTACAGTAGCTTCAAGTTTAAATCCAAGTTATATTTAGCTTATAACAACCCTCAATGTCAATACAATACCATAGAAGTGACTTAAGTAAATCTTCACTTCCAATCTCAAGTTTCATATGTTTCTTTCACAAATTCACTTGATAACATATAGACATGCATAAAAATAGAAACCACATAATAATANTAATTAACCTTATACACCATCAAAGTAATGTTAAACATACCTCAGTAAGTATATATATATTTAAACT
Source organism: Nicotiana knightiana (assembly GCA_005239525.1). Classification (NCBI taxonomy): domain Eukaryota; kingdom Viridiplantae; phylum Streptophyta; class Magnoliopsida; order Solanales; family Solanaceae; genus Nicotiana; species Nicotiana knightiana. The sequence continues at coordinate 169,651 of ML371839.1, read as the reverse complement.
CTAAGCTTAACTTAGCTCACCATCATCCTAATTCATATCACAACACCATAGAGGGGTTATTCTTCACCTTTGACTAACTTTGATGTTGGATTATGGTATATTTTATTGGAATTTATTTGGAGCCTTTGTGGAACTGTTTGGTGGGGTTTGAAGAGTGTGAGTATGGAAATATAATGAAAAATTATCAAATCTCATCCCACAAACGAGATAAAAACAAGTGAAGGTCGGCCACCGACCAAGTAGGTCCCACAGGGACTTCTTGCGCAGTCTTGCGAAAATGTGAATATCACTATACACCGATGTTGTATTATTGAAAGATTCAATGAGTTAGAAACTAGACTCATATATATAAAATTTGGTATGTTTATCATCCCTTAAGTACAAGTATATTGGAATAAAAGATCAGCTACATTTGACCTAATTTTCAGCACATTATGAATGTAACTTGTGATGACCTTTGTCAACTTTTGTTCCACAACTCGCTTGACTTAAAAACGTAATACACGAATATAATAAGACTAAAGTAACACTTTACATAACCTTATTATAATGGTAAGAACCCTAGTATCACCCCAAAAGTATATGTTATAATATTCCCAACTTGTCAACATTCGACGAAACTTATTTTTTTCAATTTGTTTAGCTTCTAAGCCTTTCAACCCTCTTGGTACTGGTTATCCATGATCTTAAAGATTTTTAATCTCTATGGTAGTATGATTAACTTACTTTATGTACTTTCAAATACATCTCATTTCTGAGCTTATATCAATTGACTTACGACGTACTCTCTCGTACGAAAACATGAGGTGTAACATCATTCCCCCCTTTGGAACATTCGTCCTCGAATGTTGACTTATGTGATTATCAGTGTCATAACCTATAGCTATTAATAATTCTTTAATATTGTCCTTTTCATCTAGGCAACTGTTCTATGAATAAATCCAAAGGCCAGGATATTCCTCCCTTTAGGACTCTTTCTCACACCACGACTTGTGATCGGAATTCTTCATATCTCATAACTGTTGCTACTTTCTGTCATGCATCCTGTACGGCTTTGACCTTGTATGTGCGCCTATACGACTCGTGTATCCCTTTTCCTCCAGCTTTTAGCTGATCTCTAGGCCTCACTTTCTGAACATATACAGATTTATGACAAGCTGTCCCCTGGGAATCTATAGGTGTACTGAAGTTCTTCGCTCGTTACTTTGTCAAACTTACGACTATTGATATATTTTGTTTCATAGCCTCGGTTATCTATCCTTATAACATTACTGCATCTAGATAGGTCATACTATACCATAACACTTGCTTCAATTTATTATTACTGAGGTCAGCTACCCAAATCTAAGTTACTCTCGTTGCTTACCCTGTATGATAAATCTAAGTCCTTTATTGCTTCCTCATTACTGTTCATCTTAAGGATGACGGCCTAATCTCATCTAATACTTTGTAACTTTTATTCATTCATTGTTGATTCACCTTAATTTTGATCTATAATCCAAAACTGATAACTTAAAACCTCTTACGTAATACATTATCACTAGGGCTCACGTCACATCAGGGAATATTTGAAGTGATTTGCCTGATCCACCCAGGGACGATACCATACTTCAATAGTCGTATGTCATAGCATCCCAATGTTATTATCTTATGTGGGTATTCTAATCCTGTGCAATTCATGAAATACCTTTCCTTTAAATCATTACTCAATCAAAGGCATAAACGTCATCCTCTTATCTATCACAATTACACCCTTATTCTACTACCGGGGCATCATTTCATCTTTCCTAACTAATTTCTCCTAGTCTTAGTCTCCTCCATGTACATTCAGGTTATACTTAGCTTTCTATAACTTAAGGAAATCATCAGCTCTCTTGATTTGATGGGCTTAGTCTTGAGGCCTTACCTGATCTTTTCACCTTCTCACTCACCTTTTCTTATCCGTACTCCTATCTAACTAAAACCTTGTCGCTCTATCATACTTTAGCTTGCGACCTACACCTACCTGTTTATACTACTCGCAACCTTCCTTTAACTTTCCAGCACTATAGATTTCCTTTCGTGCCTTCTCAATTGTCTTTAAATGTAAGCAATTACTTTTTCTAGTCATTCTGCCACTTGTTGCATGAATACTTGACTTATCTTATTTCCCAAGAATAGTGAAATTTTCTATAACTCATATGATCTCAAATATCACTTTTGGTTTTTTTTCCTTCCCGTTTATTAGCCAGGATAGGTGCCACTTTTTTATGGAGTGCATACAAAATTGTAGTGGGACTGTTGTTACAAGACCATTTCTTCTTTATGTCACTATGCTTAGGTTGAAGCCTTCTTCCTTATATCCTCAACTAGTCTTTATTTGTAGTACTTAAGGGAGACCCCCTGACTTCTGTAAGGCTACGAGCTTATTACATCGTATATCCGAAGGAATTTTTGATGTTCTTACTCGCCTATAATTATCCTTAGTTTTACCTCCACGCCCTTGTGCTCTAGGGTTGTTCTGAACTGAAATTTAAGTTGTCTCCCTAGTGGCACTCTCTTTTTATTTCTGTAACACTTATACGGTACCTTTAACTACCCTAACTCCTATCTGAATATGTCTCAAGGATCATGATGTCATATCTATGAGACTGAATTCACTATGTTTGGGGTTACTATGTTTATCTTGCATGATCTGCTGATTTGTTTATATCCTCTTGTCTAGCTATAACTAGGCTCTTCCTGAATCAACTACTAACTACTCGTTGGTCCATTCTCATATCTATATTCTGCGTAATCTCTCTTGGTATATGTACTTTGTCTTAACTCACCTCTTGCACTGGCTCCTGATGTATCAAGTGTCCATTCGCACTTATTTATCAATAATATCATCGTCGGGAACTCTTACTGCCTCTCCCCGGCATCGTGCTTGCATAAAGATATGGAGTCGCGACATATCTATAAGATCTGAATGAATGCAACCTGATCCATTTCGCCTTTTTACCACATTCTTCCTTTACTAGTCCATAGTTACCTGGACTACTTAACTCCGACTTAATAACACATCATACCATCTTCCCCCCTTTAGGAGAGTGCTAAGATTTAGTACTACAATGATCTACCTATAGATGTTTTACCTCCTCATCTTTGGTGTCTTTTCACATCATCAATGTTGCTTACTCACCATATTGTAACCCTTATGTACTAGGGATAACTAAATTCCTTACGCCTTAGGGCGACACCTAGTGTAACTGGCACACTAAGTCCCTTATGCTTAACTCTGCTCACAGTGCTTGCTTTAGGGAAGCGTCTTCCTGAATGAACTTTAAGGTTCTTTTGTTATCCATTCTATTATTTTCGGAACGCTATCTATGAAATTCTCATGATGCCGACTATTATAAAATCCTTCGGTCCCTAATTCATGTTTAGTTTATCTTGTTCGCTAACCCATATTGTTACTCCGAGGGTCTAACTTTACTTCTAGTAATCACGTTGGAGTCACCATCTCATTTCTCGAAATGGGGATATCACTTTATGGCTTATTCTCTTTTATTTCTCAATGCCTGTCACCTATTATCTTTTCCTTCACTTGAATATAGACTATGTAATCCTACCATATTATGATTTACCGTTATCATCCACTTATCACATCTTACTCATAATGCTTCACTTGCTCTCTTATTATTCTCCTGCCAATATTTCTGTCTATCACTTTATTCTGATAATTTCAACAAAATATTCTTTCTCTTTTAGCTCCCCTTGCTTCATCTCACTGGATCTTCGGGTCGCCTAACATTATCATTTTTCTAGGGGCGGGAGTCATATTAAGGCAAATATTTATCCCTTCTAGGATTCCGCTACCTATCTTCTGAAATTTATGAACATTCTAGTATTTATATCTGACTATACTATTCTAGAGTGCACCATCTAGGTGTATCACAAGGAGAACTATTACCATATTTTGCACTATCCTTCGAAAATGTTAGTTAATGATAACTATCTATCCATAATTTTGGGTTACTCTAACCCCAGCTGAATCCTGATATTCTATTCTTCTCTTAAACTATATCTGTTAGCTCCTATAGGGCATAATTGAGATGGGTGTGATCAATTGTATATATCTCTGTTACTGTTGATAGTACCTCAAAATGTTTATATTTCTCTGCGTAAATTGTAAATACTGATAATCTTCACTAACTGGGTACCTCGTACCTTTCTTTACCTTGCTTTTTTTACTTGTTGAAACTTGTATCTGCCTTCTGATTCTCTCGTTGCTTTAAACCATATGAGTATATAGATATTCATGCCTTAGGGATCCATATCAAGAAGCTTACATGTATTAGTGCACACATGATCTACTGAAGACCTTACAATTATTCATCATAAGCATGATTAAAAATCGAGTTCCTCTGACTCAAATCTTCCACAACCACATTCAATATCTTACCAGCTGTCTTTCTGGATGTAGTTATCATTGTATTACGAATAAAATAGAGTATAGAAGCTTAAATTCTTACAACTGAGCGCTACCACACGATCTAGAGTAAGAAGAAAGAGTGACAGTACTAAATTCCATGTAGCCTCCTGCTTATAAGTGTGGTGCACAACACACCCATAAACAAGACTCAATTAGACACAGCTTGTGGATTCCGTAGGAAGGAACTGCTCTGATACTGCTTTTGTTACGACCCAAATTGGAGAGCTGCAACGGGCACCCGGTGCCTTACTCAACCGAGTACCAATGTAACGTATCTTTCCTATTACACCATCATGGTAAAATGGGCCAGAAGGATCGTCATGAGATAACAAGAATAAAACATAAGGGGATACTAGTCATAGGATGACCCAACATGATATATAAACTTATACATGTGACATACGGGCCTATAATGCCGACATGATCATTTGTACACTCAAAACATAGGCTAGCAAGGCGATACAAGTATCCAAATACATGATATCTGTCTACAAGCCTCTAAGAGTACATAAATGTCACTAAAATTGGGACAGGGCCCTACAATACTAATCAATACATGTCCAAATCATACTGACCAGATAGGAAACTCCGAAGCAAGTGGAGTGCACCAACATCTTCTGCTGAGCTGATAGCTACTAGAAGGAGTGTCAACCTGTCTATCGGGACCTTCGGGCATGAAACGCAGCGTCCCCAAGCAAAAAGGATGTCAGTACAAATAAATTATTGAGAATGTAAGGAATGAAAAGTAGTATATAAAAGACATGCAAGAAACATGGAGTAAAGAACTCACCTTGTAAGTATGAATAGCCCTGTGAGTGATGAAACATTTATAATGTCATGCATGCGGGTACAAATGTCATATCATGCATAGGTATATGCGTACATAACATCATCAAGCCTCTGAGGGAACCCCATTATATCATCTCAGCCAACGTATACCAACTAATCAGGTGGTGTTGTGTATATAACGCCGTAACCTTTCCCCAACCTATATACATATAATATACGCGTATATAACGTCATCTGATCATAGGTCAATGTACATGTATAAATGAATGCAATGCATAAGAGGTAAGTCAATAAGATCTCTCGAGATGTCATAAGATCAATATGTCTTCAGTTAATATCACAGAATAAAGTTTATCAACTTATGTATTTTCTGAGACTCATGAACAGACGATATAATAATAGGATATATAAGGAATCAAGAAGATATGCAACTCTAGTACTTCTAAGAATAGAGTCATTTTTGAAAATTGCGTATTTGCTCGTTTCATTGTATCATATGGATCCTGCCAATAGGAAAGCAGGGATAGCCTTAACATACCTTAACCCACCTGAATCCCTAATACCTTGCAAGCAACTCTTCAAACAACTCAACTCAATCTACCATAGCATAAGGAGATTCAAAACCAGTGCCGAGTAAAGCTAAGTTTGTAACTTAAGTTATTAGTTCGTTGACTTAAATTCGATAGCATCTCCCCTGTTAGAAGGGCCTCCTCCATTATCATATAACAACAACAACAACCAGAGAAATCCAGCAACATATAAATATCAATAACATGACACTATACAAAAATAACAAGTCACAACTACTTCACGACGAACAGCAAGCCGATTGGAACCCGTATACCCCATATCACCCCTTATAGACTTCTTACTTTAACTTAATAGTATCATTAACATGCTACTGAATTCATTCATCAACGATTCCAGCCTTACACCATATATTTAGAACGAAAAAAATAATCCACAACTCCAATTACCCTCAATTAGCAACTTTATTCACTAGTTCATGTCTAGTTCATCCATTTAACCTAATCAACATCGAGATAACCTTAAGAACATGAAATAACACAACATACATTCCTCCTACAGTAGCTTCAAGTCGAAATCCAAGTTGCATTTAGCTTACAACAGCCCTCAATGGCAATACAACACCATAGAAGTGACTTAAGCAAATCTTCACTTCCAATCTCAAGTTTCATATGTTTCTTTCACCAATTCACTTGATAAACACATATACATGCATAACAGCATAAACCATATCATAATCAAGTTATTTTCCAGCCATAACAATACACACACACACACACACACACACACACACACACACACACACACACACACACACACATATATATATATATATATATATATATAGGGCAGAATACATCGACATGCCATTAAACTTGTCCTCACTTTTCACTTTGACACTCCATCTTAAGTTCGTTCCATTTGAACACTCCAACCCCACTTCGAATGTGTCATTTAAACACAAAATTCATAAGTATCCAAACATAAATAATGCATGTAATTCACTCGCCACAATAACGAATAAAAAAGAGACACATGGATTTAACTTGAATTAACTAATTAAACAAAGCTTTTGAATTTTTTTTTAAAGAAAAACAAGAACCCTACCTCGCCTCCATCATCTTCCCCGGCGCTCCCCCCACACTCCTCTACTGTTGCCAAAAGAAAGAACAAAGCCCTAAAAAATGGGTTTGGCCATCAAGTAAAAGCCCCAAAAATGGTGTTAAGTCAATGTCGTAAGAAGGAAAATCAAATGCCCCTATTGAAACAACTGGATCCCAATACAGAGGATTAATTCCACATGCGAAAGTCAGAGGGAATAGAACCACGGATCCTACCAGATTCTCATCTATATTCAATAAAACTTTCCTGTACAATTCGTGGCCTCTCCGGGTAGTCAAACTATTATTCTCTCTATGTACGAATCAGACGGATTTGAGTACCAAAATTCATCATACCCGTGAGATGATACGTAAATTTCAATAACAGCTTTATATGTTTTAATCGGAATAATAACTCTCTGTCCATGCGACTCCGATACTATTTGAGCTTTTCGATCGTTGTTTTTACGAATGGAGAAGGGTCGTAATTGTGTGGGAATCACGAATTTCTTGCAGATTGAATCAGGAGCATTAGTTTTTGACAATTGAGAGGACGCAGGGAGTTGGAAAATGGGATCTGGGAGTGGTGAAGTAGGGCTTAGGTCTTTAAAAGTGGCTAATTAGAGAAGAAAGAATCTTAGTTGAGAAAAAGAGGATAGCAACAAAGAAGAATAGCTTTTTGTGATTTTTCCGGCAAGCTCCTTTATAACGGTAATGGAAAATTAGAAGTAAGGTGAATGGTGATGGAGTGGTTGAAGGGAGAGAGAGGGGAAGGTGATGACCTGGACATGAGGTGCAAAAGAATAGGAGAAAAGAAAAAAAGTTATAAAAAGAAAAATTTATTTGTCATGCTCTAAAAAGTGGTGTAATACACGCTCTATGCCATATCATCATTTTGTGTCTAAATGACACATTCGAGGTATGATAGAAGTGTTCAAATGGAACGAACTTAAGATGGAGTGTCAAAATAAAAAGTGAGGACAAGTTTAATGGCCTGCCGAAGTATTCTGCCTATATATAGCCTCAAAATAACCTAACAAAAGATAACAACATCTCGTCCCCTTTCAAGTGTTATCTTATAATCTTTCACTCCAACACCACAACTAATGTGTATACATGCATAACAATAGAAATCATATCATAATCAAGTTATTTTCCAGCCATAACAACATACATACATAGACATACACACACACACACACACACACACACACACACACACATATATATATATATATATAACAACATACATACATACACACACATACACACACACACACACATATATATATATAGCCTCAAAATAATATAACAAAAGATAACAACATCTCTTCCCCTTTCCCCTTTCAAGTGTGATCTTATAATCTTTCATTCCAACACCACAACCAACGTGTATACATGCATAATAATAGAAATCATATCATAATCAAGTTATTTTCTAGCCATAACAACATACATACATACATAACCAACATGTATACATGCATAATAATAGAAATCATATCATAATCAAGTTATTTTCCAGTCATACATACACACACACACACACATATATATATATATATAGCCTCAAAATAACCTAACAAAAGATAACAACATCTCTTCCCCTTTCAAGTGTTATCTTATAATATTTCACTCTAACACCACAACCAACGTGTAATTAACCTTAAACACCATCAAAATGATGTTAAACATACCTTAGGCAGTAGATATATTTCGAAACCTTAATCTTATCTTAGCTCATCATCATCCTTATTCACATCACAATACCATAGAGAGGTTATTCTTCACATTTGGATAACTTTGATGTTGGATTATGAAATATTTTTTGGAATTTGTTCGGAGACTTTGTGAAACTGTTTGGGGGAGTTTGGAGAGTGCGAGTATGGGAGGAGGACGAAAAATGAACAAATCTCATCCCAAAAACGAGATAAAAACAAGTGAAGGTCGGCCATCGACCAAGTGGGTCCTATAGGAACTTCCTGCGCAGTCTCGCAAAAACGCGCATCTCTATCTACACCAATGTCATATTGATGAAAGGTTTAATGAGTTAGAAACTAGATTCATAAATATTCAATTTGGTATGTGGATCATCTTTTAATTTCAAGTATATTGAGAGAAAAGCTCAGCTAGATGTGGCCTAATTTTCAGCACATTATGAATGTAACTTGTGATGACCTTTGTCAAGTTTTGTTCCACAACTCGCTTGACTTCAAAACGTAATACATGATTAGCATACGATTAAAATAACTCATAATATAACCTCCTTATCATGGTAAGAACCCTAGTATCACCCCAAAAGTATATGTTATAACATTCCCAACTTGTCGACATTCGACGAAACTTATTTTTTTCAATTTGGTTATCTTCTAAGCCTTTCAACCCTCTTGGTATTGGTTACCCATGTTTTTAAAAATTTGTAATATTCAAGGTAACATGATTAACTTACTTTATGTACTTTCAAAGAGGATTTCATTTCTGAACTTACGTCAATTGACTTGTGAAGCACTCTCGTAAGAAAATATGGGGAGTAACAACTTTGTACTTGGTAAGTGTCTGATTTAGTTTTGGGGTTTAGGGACTAGACTAGAACTTTTGAGGAACTGAGATGATTCATCCAGATTTTAGTATGTGTATTTCAATTTTTTCGTAAGTCATTGGATCATTTTTCGCATTCAAGAATTCTCCCTTCTTCTGCTCTGCCTCACTCCACCCAGTACTGTTGCCCACTTCTACTTGGGCTAGGTTTAATAGGGTCAAGAGAATAGGAAACAACCATAATAAAATAAAATTTAATCGTGTAAATTATATTACTCGAATTTCTCATAATCATGGAGCAAGGGAATACACAATAAGGTGTACAAATTTTTATACGTCATACTGCTAAACAAAAATGACTTAATTATCTCAGGACCAACTCCTTGTACATTTCGAATATCAAAGTTTTGATATAAGTATCGAGGTGCCAAACGACTCCGTCGATAAGAGCTCTTGGGAGTCATCAGCCTGTTATTCCCGGCGTACCTTTGATCCGTTGAGCGAGAGCCCTTCCACACGGGACTCCCGGATCACTATGGCCGACTGTAATCGAAAAATATTAGCTTGACTTGAGAAACCATTGGTATCCAATTCCACAAAAGTGATGCTCACTCTCTCAAAGTCCACGTCAAGATCTAAAACTTTTGTAGGTTCAAATAAATTAAACATTATTTTTCCTTCAGCTTACTGATACATAATCCTAAATGAATAATTCCATAACTCAGGTTAATAGATCATAGCATGAATAAGATTGATGACAAGGAGTTTGAAAAAGTAGTCATTGCTGGAGCAACTAGTGAACACAAGCTCCTTTTCTCATAAATGGCTACGTCGCCAGAATATAATGATTAGTCATTTTATTTCATTCATAACCTACGTAAATAACACTAGAAACTCAAGTAACAAGTCATCAATGGTATAATTATTTGAGAGGCCAAATTATCCTCAATTTATCAGGTGAAATTGAAGATATATGGTGGAAATGAAAAAGGCATCTTGCAGCTAACAATGGTAATTGTCATATGTTAACTTAAAGCGCACCAACGCCGTTGCTGGTATCTTTATCTAGAAAAATCCCAACAAATTAACGAACTTAATTATTATAGAATCACTTTTTTTTTGTGAAGTATACGTCATTTTATTGATAGAACTATTCTTTTACATTTTAAATATATGTATTCTTTGAAAAGATTTTAGAGTCACTCTCTTGTTTGTAAAATTAACCTTTTATTTGGAAGAATTATTAATTATTTTATAATTACATAAGTATAGCGGTGTGTACGCCATTTATTGGACCAAAAATATTCGTAGTGAGAACTTGTTGAAGACTGGAAAGGCTTTCCTTGTGTATATCCTATTTTTTAGAATTCAACACTAAGTGATAATTTTGTGAATGAAATTTTAGTTATAGGCTATATCATTGTCTTTTTTTCTCGTAAGACAAATCATAATTCAAGATTCATGGAAGAAAGAGTTCTACTTTAAGAGAAAAATAACATGTGATATATATTTTAGAAGTTTCAAAATACACAATTGAGACATTTGAATTTAATTTTGTAAAATATCAGTATGATTAATATGATTTATCCAAACAGAAAATTTATCGTTCATCTTCAGTATGGCCAAACGAATCAATAGAAAACACATACAATATTTAACTCAAAAAATTATTTCATACAAATGCTTTGAATATAATCATCTCGAGATGATCTTACACTTGAATTAGAAGAAAAGATAATTATTCGAAGGAAAGAAGTTCTTTCATATTATTTGGATGCACTAAAACAACAACAAAATGCTGGTTGTGATAACATTTGATTCACTGGCACGAATTTTTAGTTGATAAACAGTACCGTCAGGAGTTACATAAGTTCCTCCAGCCATCACTCTTACAATTCAAAAGTTGCTCTAGCCTCCTTATTATGCTCATTCAAAACAAATGTTGCGATTCCCACAACTTTAGGATCATTTGGATTTTTTATCGATTTCTCGCCATCAAGAAAATTATGTCTCAGGCCACTCCTTGCTGAGGAGGCATGAAAGAAAGAAGAAGCAAGAAAAATAACCGAGAGACTAAGAAAAAAGTTCGGAGTTGTTTCAGAAGGCAAGTTCTAAATTCGGAAGCTTTAAGTTGGAAGAGTTGATCAAGGTTTGACTTTTGAGAAAACGACATCATAATCGAGATTTGAAGTTTTCAATAGGCTTATATGATGATTTCGGACTTGGACGTGTATTTGGGTTGAGTAGCGGGTGGTCTGGGAGCATTTAGGTGATTACTATGAAAAGTTAGTATTTTGAAAGTTTTAGTATTTCATAAGTCTGGTTTGAAGTGTATTTTGATGCTATCGATGTCCGTTTGAGGTTCCGAGCGGTGGAATATGTTCATATTGTAATTTATGACTTGTGCGTAAAGTTTGGCGTCAGTCCAGAATATCCAAGTGTAATTCGGACACGTTCGTCGAAGTTTGAATGTTTGAAAGTTTTGAAGAAAGGCTTTGATCGTCGATTCATCGTTTTAATGTAGTTTGGTGTGATTTGAGGCATCTAGAAGGTTCATGCCATATGTTGAGACTGGTTGGTGTGATTGGATGGGGTCCTGGAGGACCTTGAGTGTGTTTCAGGATGGTTTCGGACCAAGTTTCGATGATTTGCACCTGCTGGTTTCTGGTGCGGTTGGTATGCATTGCTATCGCGAAGATAGGAATGTGATCGTGAAAGGTTAAGTAGGATGATGGCAATTTTGCTCATCGTGATCGCAGAGATGGAGCATGTTGTTCTTTGCGTTCGCGTGGGCAGAGCCTCTAACACGATGGGTTGTGGAGGCAGTCCTGTTTGGGAGAGTTGAGCTATGCGATCGCGGGAGGACACGCAATCACGGAAGAAAAATCTGCAGAGGCTAAGTTTGGCCTTCACGTTCACGTTAGTGGGCTCGTGTTCGCGGAGGCCTGGGCAGGTTGAGCTTCGCGATCGCGAGTAGGACCTCGCGTTCGCACATGGTAAGTTCATGGGCGAGTCTGGTTGTCCTTCGCGATCACGATCACGTGGAGTTTTCTGCGATCGCGAAGAAGGATGTGTTGGGTAATGTCATTTTAAAAACGGGGGTTTGGCTCATTTTCACTCCATTTCTTCATGGGAGCCGACCTTAAGAGCGATTTTGTAGCACAATTTTCATCATTAACCAGGAGGTAAGTTATTTCTTCTCATTGTGAGTTAAATACATGAATTATACATGGATTGAAATATGAAAATTGGTGAAAATTGTGAGATTTTGAAGAAAATCTAGAATTTGGTATTTTTGGAGTTTTACCACGAAATTGGACATGAAGGATAAATTATATGTTTGAGTTCGTAGCGTTATGGGTAAAGTTTATCTTCAAGAATTTTCGGAATCCTACGTGGTCCCGAGGGTTGACTTTGTTGACCTTTCGAGTGGAGTTGAGAATTATTATAAATTATTAAATTATTCGCATTGGAGTATATTTTGATTGATTTTCACCTTGTTTGATTAGTTTCGGATCGATGAGCATTGGTTTGAGATGTTAGAGAGGCGTTGGAGCAGGTTATGGAACTGCAGAGTGAGGTAAGTCTCATGTCTAACCTTGTGAGGGGGAAACTACCCCTAGGTAATATAATTTTTATGTGCTACTAGTTGTGGGTACTACATACGCACGAGGTGATAAGAGTCTGTACGTAGCTAAATCATGTTTATGTCTGNCAATGGTATTTGCATAGAGATGCAGGCAAAGAGTGAGTTATACGTAAATATAACCCAGTAAAATCCTCGACCCACCACTTTAAATAACTCTAGAACAAGTTTTAGAAAAGACAAACACGCCACAACAAAAGCAATATGCTAAACACGGTAATTATACCATAACACAATATATATATATATATATATATATATATATATATATATATATATATGTATGTATGTATGTATTAAGCCGAGCCTTATCACCTTGAGTTGTTGGAAAGTTATTTGAGAAACTGTAAAGATTATATTCACTTTGTGCTCATGTAATGTACTGTAAGCACGTGTCGTAATTCGATGATTTTCTTCCTTTGTTGTGGAGTGGGCCGAACGCCTCGACACTATAATAGATGCATCTATGGTTCGTGTCGCTCGACCCTCGGTAGTCTACACATTATTCATCGGACCATACGACCTCGTCATAATCGTGCGTTATATCGCTAGCAGTCCGAAAATTCACGAGATTATACTTCCATTGATGCCTGACATTTTATATGATATTCCTCATTCCTTTGACATTGACACTTGATATTTTCCGAGCTGTTGAGATGGGATACGAGATTGAGAAGTTTATATCGTTAAAATAATTTTGAAAGAATATGTTGGTTACCGTTTTATCCCATTATTATGTGGTGCTTCATATCTACTTACGATTTATCATATTGCTTTATTGGACCTCTAGTAAGTGTCGATGTCAATCCCTTGTCACTACTTCTCCGGGTTTAGACTAGATACTTACTGGGTACGCGTTGATTTACGTACTCATACAACACTTTTGCACTAAATGTGCAGGAAGTAACAGGTTCATTTGATGGTCATCTGGGCGCGTAGGCGCAACTGCTGAGGAGACTTTATGGTGAGCTGCATTACAGGCTACATATCGCAGCCCATAGAGTCTCTGTCGTACTATTTACTTTGCCCTGTCTTATATACATTCGAGACAGATGTTGTATTATTATTGTACTTCTTAGTAAATGTCCATGCACTTGTGGCACTAGGTTTTGGGATATTCTAGTTGATGCTTACGGATTCACATATTATTATCACCCTTTTTTTTTGCAATATTAATTATGTGTGTACCCATGATTTTAAGGGCGTAAATTTTCTTAATAAAATTTATGATTTCAAAAGTAATAAAATGAACAATTAACGTCATAGTTTACTGTTGGCTTGCCTTACAGTGACGTTGAGCGCCATCACAACCTATAGTGAGTTTTGAATCGTGACATATACAAGACATATTTATAGGAAACGGTACCATGAAATTAGTTTAGCAAAGTAAAACTAGATATGAACATAAATATTATTTAGTGTTATAATTATGCTATTTTAGTATTATATTCATAATAAATAACTATCTTTGGAACTGAGAAGGAATAGAATTAATTTAGAAAATGCATATTAAGAAAATAATTATATATTTCACTACTCAAAGAACTACTATGTGATTCTAATAATTATTTTACTATTTCATATACATTTGAAATAATTGTCCTCCACACAAAATTATGCTAACTTTCATATTATTTCATTGTATATTAAGAAAAACCTTAAGTTTTCTTCTATATGATAACATTTAAACTATATAGTTACATAATATAAGAAAATATTCCGACTTTCGAGTCATTGCGATATAACAATATAACCTTTTGTTTGGTAATATCGGCTAAACTTGTTTATTAGACAAAACATAATTATTTAACCTTTTATATCTCCTTTACTTCATTAGTCACATTAGAAAACAAAAATAATTGGAGTACGATTTTTGGTTGCTTAATAAACTTTACTCGCACCCTTATATTAAATTATGATTAATAGTTTAAAGGAGATAAAATTAAGCTGGGTAGAACGGTTATATGTTTAACCTCTAGTGTAGTTTTAAAAGTACATGCTAATTAATTTACCATTATAAAAAATTATTTCTCTTAAATGACACATTGATCCTAGGAATAATGCTTAAGATTTACAACTGGCGGTTTCAGAGAGAAATAAAATATTCACAAGAAAATTGTAATGATCCGACCGACCGTTTTGAGCTCTAGCATATCGCTCGGTGGTTTGAGACCCTGAGTAGTTTCACTTTGAGTATTATGACTTGCACTTGTAGTCTGTATTGATTTTTGAAAAGCGCGGAGTTGATTTGGAAGGATATTCTAAATTCGGAAGCCTTAAGTTGGAAGAGTTGACAAAGATTTGACTTTTGAGTAAAAGACCTCGAAACCGATTTTTGAAGATTCCAATAGATTCGCATGATGATGTATGACTTGGGCGCATGTTCAGATTGAGTTTCGGGTTTGACCGAGAATATTTCAGCGCTTATTGTGGAAAGTTGGCATTTAGAAGATTTTAGAATTTTTTAAGTTTGATAAGTGGATTTTGGTGTTATTAATGTCATTTTTGGATTCCGAGCCTTGGAATAGGTTCGTATTGAGATTTGTGACTTGTACAAAAAATTTGGCGTCATTCCGGAATGTCTAAGTGTGATTGGACGTGTTCGGCGAAGTTTGACGTTTGAAAGTTAAAAGAAGGATTTTGATTGTCGATTCATGGTTTTGATTTTATTCGTGGCGTTTTGAGCCTTTGGATAAGTTTAGATAAGGTATTGTGACTAGTTGGTGTGATTGGACGGGGTCCGGGGACCTCGGAGTGCATTTCGGGAGAGTTTCAGATCATTTCTCCATGTTTTACTGATGTGATTGCTGGTTCTAGTTTTGTTCTTCGTGAACGCGGTGGGGTTCTCGTGTTCGTGAAAAAGGAATTGAGATAGAGGATTATTTGTTCATCATGTTCGCGAAGATGTGGGGCGGATGTGCACAACGTTCGTGACAAGGGTTCGTGTTCGCGAAGGGGAAAAGCTAGGCCTGGAGATTTTGGCCTTCTCGCGTATATGGTGTCACGTTCGCGAATGGTCGCCTGGTAGAGCTTCGCGTTCGCGAAGAAGAGTTTTGAGTGGGTGCTGGCTGTTCTTCATGAACGCGAGGGGAGTGCCGCGTTCGCAATGAAGGGTCGTCTACTAGTGTATAAGTTTGGGAAGTCAGATTGTGGGTCATTTTATCTCAATTCTTCCATGGGGCAAAACTTGGGGCGATTTTGAAATGTCATTTCATCATCCATCCCGTGGTAAGTGAATTCCTACATGTTGTGAGCTAAATACATGAGTTCCATATGGATTTAAACATAAAAATTCGTAGAAATTGTGGGTTATTGAAAGAAAACCTAAGAATGGTAAATTTTGATTCTGACCACGCATTTGGACATGAAATTAGGAATAAATTATATATTTGAGTTTGTGGTGTGATGGTAGTCTAGATACCCGTATTTTAGCCGTAGTTTTCACTTAAATTACTATATTTTACGTGTGTCCGAGCTTAAACGATAGTAAATTGTACTTATTACATGTTTTATGCCTTGCAGGAAATGATTCCGAGTTAAAAAAGATAAATTGGAGCTAAATCGAATAATTTAGAGCTTTGAAGTCTAAGTAAAAGCCCAAAAAATTAAACTTGAATCGCGTTTGGGAGTCGAGGACCATGTCCGGATATCAAAAAGGAAAAGGACCAAGTAACTATGAGAGAACTACACTGCCATGCCGCATGGGGAGGCGCAACGCGACAATGTAAAAATTGGCCTGACAATGTTAGACATGGCTGCTGATCCCACACATGCGTCACATGGTACGGTGCATGGCGCGATGCGCCTGTACATGTTTTCCCGTGTATTTTCTATTTCGGCTTGGAAAGGGTAGTTCGTCCGGACCTATTCCTACATGGTATATGTAACGACCTGACCGGTCATTTTGAGCTTTAGCGTTTAGTTTGGCGGTTTGAGTCCTTGAATAGCTTCACTTCATATTTTATGACTTGTACAAGTGGTTGGAATTGTATATCGAGAAGTTCGGAGTTGATTCGGAAAGAAAATTCTTAATTCGGAAGCTTTAAGTTGGAGGAACTGACTAAGGTTTGACTTTTGAGTAAATGACCTCAGAATGAGGATTTGAAGGTTCCAATAAGTTTGTATGATGATTTCGTATTTGAGCTTATGCTCGAGTTGAGTATCGGATCACCCGGGATCATTTTGGCACTTATTGTGGAAAGTTGGCATTTTGAAGGTTGTAGAATTTCTTAAGTTTGAATTAAAGTGGACTTTGATATTATCGAAGTCCGTTTGGGATTTCGTGCCTTGGAATAGGTTCGTATTGTGATTTATGACTTGTGCCCAAACTTTGCGTCATTCCAGAATGTTTTGATATAATTCGGACGCGTTCGTCGAAGTCTAAAAGTTTGAAAGTTTAAAGAAAGGTTTCGACTGTTGATTCGCAATTTTGATGTTGTTTGGTATGATTTGAGGCCTCGAGAAGGTCCGTGTTATGTTACGGAACTGGTCAGTACGTTTGGATGGGGTCCCGGGGACCTCGGGTTTGAAACGGATTGAAATCAGACTGAAATTTGGAATTTGAGGAAATGCTGGAAACTGTTGAAATCTGGTGTCATCGCACCTGCGGTGGTTATGTCGCAGGTGCGGAAAAGAAGGCGTGATGAAGGTCGTCTCAGAAGCGAAGAAAGCCGGCCAGGGGAAGGGCGGCATGTGTAGAGCTTTGGTCGTGTATGCATAAGCGCAGAAGTGAAATGTTGGGCGCAGAAGTGAAATGTTGGGCGCAGAAGCAGGAGAAGGCACATGAGCGGAAGAGGATTGCACGTGCGATGTCGCAGAAGCAGGGAATGTTTCCGCAGGTGCGAGGCTTCGTGTTTGGGTGATTTTCCGCAGAAGCGGAGGAGTGGTCACAAAAGCGACGCCGCAGGTGCAACAGTTTGGCCGCAGGTGCGAGATTTCCGTTGGGCAGAAAGGTTCTTTAAATCGAGACTTAGCTCTCATTTCTTTCATCCACTTGGATGGCCGAATTTGGGGAGCTATTTTGAGGGGGTTTTCATCGAGAAACTCGAGGTAAGTGGCTTTCTCTTATTACAAGTTAAATACTTGGATTATATACGGATCTTTACATAGAAATTTATGGAAATTCATGGAAATTGTGGGATTTTAAGAGAAAAACCTAGAAATTTGACATTTTTGGATTTTGACCACGAAATTTAGAATAAATTATATATTTGAGTTTGTGGTGTTATGAGTAGATTTTATCTTTGAAAATTTTCGGACTCCGGACATGTGAGCCCGAGGTTTGACTTTAATAACTTTTAGAGCGGAGTTGGGAATTGTTATAAATTGATTAATATAAGCACTGGGAGTATATTTTGATTGAACTGCACATTGTTTGACTAGTTTTGGATCGTTTGGCTTTGAATTCAAGAGATAGAGAGGCGTTGGAGCCGGTTTTGGAGGAGGAAACTACCCCCTAGGTGATGTAATTGCAATGTGATACTAGTTGTGGGTGCTATATACGTACGAGGTGACGAGAGTCCGTACGTAGCTAAAGCATGTTTATGTGTGGGTAGACTTAGGACCTTATCATGTAATAATTGAATTATTTGAACGCATCCTACTAGCTTAATTATTTTAACTTATAATTGTAATTGATTTAGAAATAAATATATGTATTCTAGGTCGAACTTTATCACCTTGAGTTGTTGGCTAGTTATTTTAGAAATGGTAAAGATAATATTCACTTTGTGGTCGTGCACGGTATTGTAAGTATGTGTCTCATAATTCGATAACTTCCTTCCTTTCTTGTGGAGCGGGTCGAATGCTTTGGCAGTATAATATATGCATCTATGGTTCATGCTACTCGACCCTCGGCAGTGTACACATATTCTGGATCGGGCCGAACCACCTCGGCATAATCGTGCATTATATCGCTGGTAGTCCGAACATTCACGAGATTATATTTCCCCTGATGCCCGACATTTATACATGGTTTTTCTTATCCGTTTGTTACTAGAACTTGATACATCTGAGCTGATGAGGTAGAATACAAGACTGAGAAATTTATACTTTAACAAAAATATTTGGAAGATTAGGTAACTCACAGATTTACCCCATTATGGTTGTGTGCTTCACATCTGCTTATTGTTTTATCATATTGCTTTGTTGGACCTCTAGTAAGTGTCGATGCCAACTCCTCGTCACTACTTCTCCAGAGTTAGGCTAGATACTTACTGGGTATGCTTTGATTTACGTACTCATGATGTACTTCTGCACTAAATGTGCAGGATCTGACATGTTCATTTGATGATCAACTTAGCGCGTAGGCGAAGCTGTTGAGGAAACTTTATGTGAGATGCATTCCAGACCATGCATCGCAGTCCACTGAGTGTCCATCATACTATTTATTTTATCCTATCTTATTTACATTCTGGACAGATGTAGTTTTATTATTGTACTCCTTGGTAAATGCTCATTCACTTGTGACATCGGATTTTGGGGTATACTAGTTGATGCTTACGGTTCTGTATATTATCATCGCCTTTCATTTATCTTATAAGCTACTATTTGGTACATTCCTGTGGATTTAAAAGTGTATATTTCCTTTCTTATTAAAATTTGTGATTTCGAAGGTAATAAAATGAGTAATTAAATTGATCAATCACTGTTGGCTTGCCTGATAGGGATGTAAGGCGCCATCACGACCTATAGTGAATTTTGGTTCGTGACAATATAAATACGTCAAAACACAATTTGGAAAGGACTTTGGACCTACGAAAGATTTGAGAAGCAACTAAGGCAAGAAGACAGAAGAATTCATCAAGATTTTAATCAACAATCGGTGCAATACAGGAGTTTGTTTCGAATCATTAGCATTGGTGTTTTTTTTATGTTTTTGAACTTTATTGATATGGCTATTTCCTTACTATGGAGTAATTTCCCTTAGGATATTGAGAGATATGGTATATTGATAACTTGATTAGGGATTTGATTCTTGACAATTATTTGATTTAATTGATGGAGTTTTTATTCGTATTGGGAAGATATTTATTATTTTGCTTAATCGAAAGAGGAGCTTGGTATTGAATTTCCTTACATATTATTCTCTAGTTTAATTTCATGATTCAACTAGGTAATAGAAAGATCCTCTTGAACCATTAATCGAACTAGAAAAAAGGAAAATATTCATGAGAAGTTACCCGTTACACCATAATCATCATTTTATTTGTTGCAGTGTTCATTGTGCTTCAATTGGATTAATTACTAAAATTAACGTTTAATCGAAAGAGGAACATTAACTTCAAGTGTAATCTGATTGTCTGTTGGATTTATGAGAATCAACAATATTATAGAGTGAACTAATTCAAGAATTTGATCCTGAATCAATTATCTTGCACCTGTCTAGTCAATTAGCCTTATTTCTCTCACTGATATTTCTTTGTTGCTCAACTGTTGTCTTCTGTGATCAATTGTTAATTGCTAAATTTTAGTAGTTAACCATAGTTGATAATCATTCAAATCCCGAGTCAATTATTTTGCACCTGTCTAGTCAATTTCTTATTTCTCTCATTGATATTTCTTTGTTTCTCAACTGTTGTCTTCCGTGATCAATTGTTAATTGCTTAATTTTAGTAGTTAATAGTAGTTGATAATCATTCAATAAAGAGTTAATTTTCCTAGATAGTAATTAATTAAATATTATTCGAACATTGTTTAAATCTAATCCATGTGGAGACGATAAATTAACTATCTATCTTTGACTAGCGAGCAATAAATTTGTGTTGTGTTTTGCGCTCGTCAAATTATGGCGCCGGTGCCGGGGATTGGCAATCAATAGTGTTTAAAATAGTTCTTAGTACTAATTACCAATTCTACTTTATTGTATTCACGTTTTCTCACTTGTGTGCAGGATACATGTTTATCTTCTCTTGTGTATGACTCGATCTTCTTCAAAGGAAGTGATACCCTAAGAATTGCAGTTGGAGAAACACCAACAAAAATTGAAGACAGAAAGAGGATTCACTGAAAGTTTCTTGGGTTAGACTTCGACTCAAGATAAAATGGCAAACAACAAGAATGATGGATTGCACTTAGCTTCAAGAGAGGCAGCACAATAGAGAGAAAAAGTTGCACGGATAACAGTTGAAGCAGCCTTAGAGATGCTGATAAGACTATCGAAGATGATGAAGGTATTATATTCAATCTAAATCGACCCTTGGTTGAATACCAGTTTGAAAATGTGGCACCCAGGCCTGGGAGACCACTAGGCGACTATGCCAGACCAGTCTACAATCAGGGACTGTCAAGTGTCAGACCTCCCACCCATAGCAGCAAACAACTTCGAGTTGAAGTAAGGCTTGCTTCAAACCATCCAGAAAAACTGTATCTTCAGAGGGAATCTGAATGAAGATCCAAACACACACTTGATGGATTTTGAGGAAATCATGAACACCTTCCAGTATAATGGAGTATCAAAAGATGAAAAATACTTCAGGGCATTCCTCTTTCCACTTAAGGATGACGTGAAGCACTGACTTCATACTTACCAATGTGGTCGATCAGGACATGGGAAGATATAACTAAAATGTTTCTTGACAAGTACTTCTCTGCTGCAAAAAATAGGGAAATTTAGAAAGGAAATCCACAACTTTCGCCAGAAGGACACTGAAACAGTTTTCCAAGATTGGGAAAAATTTAAGGAGATGGTCAGAAAGTGTCAGCGTAATGGAATTGAATTATGGATGCAACTCCAGGATTGTTGAGATGTACTGACACTTTCCTCACGACGAATTCTGAGTACTGCATGTGGAGGTCCACTAATGAAGAAAATTCTGGAGGAGGTTGTTTTTCACGACCCCAAATCCTAACAGGTCGTGATGGCGCCTATCGTGGAACTAGGCTATCCAACCATCACATAACTACACATTTGATCTATTATAATATTTCAAAAATCAATAATAATCAGAAAACATAGTATAAAATAATTTCTTTAAGTCTTTACGCCGCAATAATAATCTAACAGTCTAAACAAATCCCCCAAGACTGGACCGATCATGAGCATCTAAGAAATATGGAGTCAACCGATCATGAGCATCTAAGAAATAAACTAACTCTGCTAATGCCATAATAATGTTTATGAATCAAATACTAAGTACTAAATGAAGAAGGGAAGTGGAGAAGTTGCGGACGCTGAACAGCTACCTCGAGATTCGAAATGCTGATGACAACGAGCTCAGACGACTACTGCTCCAAACCAATACCTGGATCTGCACATAGGGGTGCAGGGAGTAATGATGACTACTCCAGCTTAGTAGTAATGAAAGTAAATCACGATCTGAAGTATATGAACACACATCACAAAAACACCAATCCACAAAACAGTAAAACATCAAGTCTCAATATAGTATATATAAGTTCAAGAACCAGTTTCCATAAAATCCTTTCGAAACTAGTATATTTTTAATATATCTCAGTAAAACTCTCAGTAATCAGAAAAATGTCATCATAAAACTGCCTTTCGGGCCATAATCATCACTCGTAACAATTTCCCTCAGCACCTCACCATTACTCAGTATCAGCCCCACGGCCAACATCATTGTCACTCATGCCTCCCAATCACTCATAACTTGACACTCGCACTCAGTAGGTACCTGCGCTCACTGAGGGTGTGTACAGACTCCGGAGGGGCTCCTACAACCCAAGCGCTATAAACAAGCCAAATCATGGCATCAATCACTCTCAGGAACTCGGCCTCTCTCATATCATAACATCCTCACAATATTGTCCCTCGGCCTCACTCAGTCAAACACTCTCAGCATGCCATTCGGGCCATAAATAAAACGGGGTTCTCGACCCAAAATAGTATCTCATTTCAAGAAATAGTAATATTATCAAATAAGAGTGTCAACAATTTCACAAGAAAGACTGAGTGTAAAATCATAGCTTCAAAGTGAGGAATATCAATAAAATAGCCCTCAAGGGGTTAAAACAGATCGGCACTAGGCCCCAAACATGGCTTACATCCCAAGTATAACAAAACATAGTAATACTAATAACTGTATGCTTTAAAAGCGGTTTCGCAACTCAATAATTTCCTAAAAAGATACATTTTCCAAATTTCCAATTCGTGCATGCCCCACACTCGTCATGCAGTGTGTGCGTCACTCCAAATCCGTGAAAGGATGTAAAGTCCGGGGTTTCATACCCTCAGGACAGGATTTGAAGACATTACTTACCTCAAACTAGCCCGAAAAGCTACTCTACAACCTTCTTGCCTCCCGAATCAACTTCCGAGTGCTCCAAATCTATAAAGATCAGATCTTTCTCATCAAATTATGCTAAGGGAATGAATTCCAATTGAAAAATATCAATTTTAGCACAAAATCCGAAATTAGCCAAAACCTGACCCCTGGGCCCGCATCTCGGAACTCGACAAATTTTATACCAAAATTTTCTTCATCATCTCACGAGTCCGTACATATAAGGAACTCTAAAATCGAAGTTTGTTTGACCCCTCAAATCATCCCCTAAAGGTCTCATAATCTCAAGCCTTAATTCCATATTTTTCTACTGATTTTCATAAATTAAACGATGATAATTTGATCCTTAATCATATATAATCGAGTTTTAGGGTCCAAAATCCTTACCTCAATGAAGATCAATGATTTTCTCTCTTAAAAATCGCCTCAAAAGCTTCTTCCCGTTAAAAAATGGTGGAAAAGTGGGTTATGGTCGCTGAGGGTTTTAATTTATACTTCCTAGGTCCGGACACTGTGCGATCGCGGCTCGAGGAGTGCATTCGCGAAGCACTGCAAAGTCCTACCCTACACGATCACGTAGCTACACCCGCGCTCGCATAGAACAATCAGCCAACCCCTCCCCACGCGCCAAGACCTTATGCGATCGCGCCCATCCAAACGCGACCGCACTAGCTTCCTCACTCCTCTCTCTCTGCGATCGCGACCTGGTACATGCGGTCGCATAGAGTAATTTTATGGGCCTTACCAACTAACCTGTGTGATTGCATACATCACCCCACAGTCGCATAGAAGAATTTCACACCTGCAAAACAGCTATTTTTCTAAGTCCAAAAGTGCCCGTTAACCCCCGAAATCAATCCCGAGCCCCTCGAGACCCCAACCAAATTTACCAACACATCATAAATGATCATTCAAACTTAGTTGCACTCTCGGAACACCAAAAATAACATCAAAACACCAAAATCACGTCGGATTCAAGCCTAAGAACTTTGATATTTCTAAATTCCACCAACGATGCCGAAACTATCCAAAACACATCCGATTGACCTGAAATTTGTAGACATATCCAAAATGACATTATGAATCTGTTCCAACTTCCGGAATTCCATTCCGACCCTGATAGCCTATTTTCCACTGCCGATCGGAAATCACCAAAAACTAACTTTCGCCAATTCAAGCCTAATTCTACACTGGACATCACAAAGTTATTCCGAACACACTCTTAAGTCCCAAATCACCTAATGAAGCTATTCGAGCCATGAAATACGCATTCCGAGGTCGTTTACCAATAAGTCAACTCTCAGTTGACTTCTCCCACTTTAAGGCTACTCTTAAGGACTAAGTGACTAAATTCTCACTAAACCATTCCGATTCCGAGCCTACAAACACAAAAATATCATAAACAGTATAATCAACCTATGATAAGGCAATAACATTAATTATAATGCAAGTTCTACGTAACGACCGACGGGTTCGTTACATTCTCCCCCTCTTAAACAAACGTTCGTCCTCGAACGAGTCTGGAAACATACCTGGAGTCTCAAACAAGTGAGGGTATCTTCTCTACATATCCCGCTCGGTCTCCCAAGTAGCCTTCTCCAATGGCTGACCTCTCAACTATACCTTCACTGAAGCTATATTCTTGGACCTCAACTTTCTGACCCGACGATCCAAATATCTACTGGCTCTACCTCATATGACATATCACCCTCGAGCTGGATTGTGCTGAAGTCTAACACATGAGACGGGTCACCAACATATTTCCTGAGCATCGACACATGAAATACCGGATGAACACTCGATAGGCTGGGTGGAAAGGCAAGTCTATAAGCCACCTCTCCAACCTTCTGAAGTACCTCAAAAGGACCGATAAACCGTGGACTCAGATTTCCCCTCTTTCCGAACATCAAAACACCATTCATGGGTGATACCTTCAGTAGTACCTTATCACCTTCCATAAAAGACACATCCCGGACCTTCCGGTCCGCATAACTCTTCTGCCTAGACTGCGCCGTGTGAAGTCGCTCCTGAATCAACTTCACCTTCTCTAACGCATCCTAAATCAAATCTGTGCCCAATAAACTAGCCTCACCGGGCTCGAACAAACCAACCGGAGATCTACACCTCCTACCATATAAAGCCTCGTATGAGGCCATCTGAATACTAGACTGGTAGCTATTATTATATGCAAACTCCACTAGTGGCAGAAACTGATCCCATGAGCCACCAAAATCAATCACACAGGCCCGCAACATTTCCTCTAAAATATTAATAGTCCTCTCCGGCTGCCCGTCGGTCTGAGGATGAAATGATGTGCTCAACTATACCTGAGTACCCATACCTCACTGCACGGCCCTCCAAAACTGAGATGTGAACTGAGTACCTCTGTTAGAAATGATAGAAACTGGAGCCCCATGCAATCGGACAATCTCCCTGATGTACATACCAGCTAATCTCTGAAGTATAAGTAGTACCAACAGGAATGAAGTGCGCGGACTTGGTCAATCTATCCACAATGACCCAAATAGCATCAAAACCCTTCGAAGTCCGTGGAAGCCCAACTACGAAGTCCATAGTGATCCGCTCCCACTTCCACTCCGGAATATCTAACCTCTGAAGTAATCCTCCTGGTCTCTGGTGCTCATACTTGACCTGCCGGCAGTTGAGACACCGTGCTACATACTCAACAATATCTCTCTTCATACGCCTGCACCAATACTGTTGTCTCAGATCCTGATACATCTTTGCGGCACCGGGAAGGATGGAATACCGCGAGCTGTGGGCCTCTACTAATATCAACTCTCGAAGCCCATCCACATTGGGCATGCAAATACGGCCCTGCATCCTCATAACACCGTCATCACCAATAGTGACATCCCTGGCATCACCTCGACGGACCCTGTCCTGAAGTACTAACAAATGCGGATCATCATACTACCGAGCTCTAATCTGATCATAAAGAGAAGACCGGGAAGCCATGCTAGCTAATACCCACGGAGGGTCTGAAAAATCTAATCTCACCAACTAACCCGCTAAAGCCTAAACATCAAGTGCTATAGGTCGTTGTGCTACTGAAAGGTAAGCTAGACTTCCCAAACTCTCGGCCCTGCTACTCAAAGCATTGGCCACTACATTGGCCTTCCCCGGATGATACAAAATAGTGAGGTCATAATCCTTGAGAAGCTCTAACCATCTCCTCTGACACAAATTCAAGTCCTTCTGCCTCAGCAGATACTGCAAACTACGATGATCAGTGAAAATCTCACACTGCACTCCATACAAATAATGCCGCCAAATCTTCAAGGCATGAAAAATGGCAGCTAAATAAAGATCGTGCACTGGATAATTCTTCTCGTGCACCTTCAACTATCTAGACGCGTAGGCAATCACCCTACCGTCCTGCATCAATACCGCTCCAACCAATTCTAGAAGCATCACAATAGAATGTGTAAGAACCTGAACCAGTAAGCAAAACTAGTACCGGAGATGTGGTCAATGCTTATTTGAGCTTCTGAAAGCTCTCCTCACACTCAGCAGACCATCTGAATGGAGCACCCTTTAATCTGGTCAAAGGCGAAGCAATAGAAGAGAATCCCTCCATAAAGCGACGGTAATATCCCGCCAAACCAAGGAAACTCCTAATATCTGTAGCTGAGGACAGTATGGGCCAACTCTACACCACCTCTATCTTCTTCGGATCAACCTGAATACCCTCACTAGAAACCACGTGCCCCAAGAAAGCTACTGAACCAAGCCAAAACTCACACTTGGAGAATTTTGCATAAAGCTTCTCCTCCCTCAACCTCTATAACACAACTCTCAAATGTTGAGCATGCTCTTCCTGGCTACGAGAATAAACCAGGATGTCATAAATGAATACAATGACGAAAGAATCAAGGTAAGGCTGAAACACGTTGTTCATCAATTGCATGAACGCAGTTGGGGCATTGGTCAGCCCAAATGACATAACCAGGAACTCATAATGACCATATTTGGTCTTGAAAACAGTCTTCGAAATGTCAGAATCCCGAATCTTCAACTGATGATACCCAGATATCAATTCAATCTTGGAGAACAATATAGCTCGCTAAAGCTGGTCAAACAAGTCATCAATACGGGGCAAAGGATATCGGTTCTTCACTATAACCTTATTCAGCTGTCTATAATCAATACACATGCGCATGGAGCCATCTTTCGTTTTCACAAACAACACCGGTGCACCCCATGGTGACATACTAGGCCGAATGAACACCTTATCTAGGAGTTCCTGAAGCTGCTATTTCAGTTCTTTCAACTCCGCTGGTGCCATGCGGTAAGGTGGAATAGAGATAGGCTGGGTGTCTGGCACCAGGTCAATACCAAAATCAATATCCCTATCAGGTGGCGTGCTTGGAAGGTCTGCAGGAAATACGTCTGGAAAATCATGGACCACAGGAACAGAATCAACAGAAGGAGTCTCACTACTAACATCCCTCACAAAAGCAAGATAAGACTCACACCCTTTCTCAACCATACGCTGAGCCTTCAAATAAGAAATCACTCTGCTAGGCACATGCTCTATAGACCCTCTCCACTGAACTCTTGAAACTACGGGCATAACTAGGGTCACAGTCTTAGCGTAACAATCAAGAATAGCATGACAGTGGGATTACCAATCCATGCCCAGAATCACATCAAAATCGACCATACTGAGTAAAAGTAGGTCCACTCGGGTCTCCAGACCCCCAATAGATATCACACACGATCGATACACACGGTCCACAACAACAGTATCGCCTACCGGAGTCAACACATGAACAGAGGTAAATAAAGACTCACGGGGCATATCCAGAAAATGGGCAAAATATAAAGAAACATAGGAATATGTAGAACCAGGGTCAAACAAAGCCAAAGTATCTCGGCAACATACTGAGACCATACCTGCGATCACTACATCGGAGGCCATAGAATCCAGCCTGGCTGGAAGTGCATAAATATGTGGCTGGCCTCCACCTGCTCGACCTCCCCCTCTAGGACGACCTCTAGCTGCCTGACCACTACCCTTGGCTGCCTTGGTAGGTGGTGAAGTGACTGGGGCTGAAGTCAAGGGTTGAACCCTCTGCTGAGATGAACTACCAGGACGACGAAGACACTACCTCCACCCATGTCTGAACTCTCCACACTCAAAACAACCACCTGGAGCTGGAGATGGAGATTGATGAGAACCCTTGACACCATGAGAACCATCAGACGAACCATACATAGAAGAACCCTGATATGATGATGCTCTAGAGGAACTCTGATATGGAAGGCACTAAAAGATGAACGTCCCTGATGAGAACTGTGGGGACCCTGCCCCGAAGATGCACCACTGTAAGCTGGGCGAGCTGGCTGTGGAGATCTAAATGAACGACCTCTGCCGTGCTGAAACTGTCCTCTAGAAGGGGCACCACTGAAGCTACCTGATCACCGAGGCCTCTTGTCCTCCCTCTCCTCACGCTCCTACCTACGAACCAACTCAATGTCTCGAGAAATGTAAACTCCCTGCTCAAATGTAGCTCCAGACACTCTCTCCCTGGTCATCAAAATCCGAAGCTGATACGTGAGACCATTTACAAATCTCCTGATCCTCTCCCTATCAGTAGGGACTAACTCAGAAGCATGTCTATCCAACTGGGAAAACCTCCTCTCGTACTAAGTAACTGACAACTCTCCTTGGCGTAGCTGCTCAAACTGACTGCTGTGCTCCTCTCTGTGGGACTGAGGGACATACTTCTCCAAAAAGATCGTGGAGAACTGCTACTAGGTGCGTGGTGCTGAACCAACCGGCCTACGCCTCTAAAATGCCTCCCAACAAGTGAAAGCAGCACCAGTAAATTGAAATGTAGCAAACGAGACCCCACTGGTATCCAAAATACCCGCAGTACGTAGTATCCTCTGGCATTTATCCAAGAAAACCTTGGGCATCCTAACCCTCTGTGCCGCTGAAAGTCGGAGGCTGAAGTATACTAAACCTCTCTAGCCTACGCTACTCATCCTCGGGCATATCTGCAACCACATAGTCCTGAACTGGGGCAACCGGCTGCGCTTGGACTACCTCCGATGCCTAAATACCATGTACATCCTACTCAGGTGTCCGGGCAGCTGGAGTCTGAATGCCTCCCCCGGCCTGAGCTGCAATGGTAGTAGAAGACATAGCAACTGCCTGAGCCAAACTGGTACACACCATCAATATCTGAGCCAGGGTCTCCTGAAGACCCGGAATAACAATAGGCACTGCCGGTGCCTGAGCCTGTCCCGCTGGAGCACCCTCGACGATTACCTGATCCTGAATGACAGGGGTATCCTGTGGTACTGTCCCGGCTGCTGCGCGGGCTAGTCCCTTAACTCCATCACGGCCTCGACCCCTTATGGTTCTGGCTGGTGTCTGGTCACCCTGATCGGTAGTGCGTGTCCTCACCATCTGTGAGAGAATGAAACAATAGTAGTTTAGATTTCAAGAACCAATAGAATGGCACGAAGAGTTCAAGAAAATGAGATTTTTTCCTAAGAGTTATGTAGCCTTTCGAAGATAAGTACAGACGTCTCTGTACCGATCCGCAAGACTCTACTAAACCTGCTCATGATCATTGAGTCCTATGTAACCTAGAGCTCTCATACCAACTTGTCACGACCCCAAATCCTAACTGGTCGTGATGGCGCCTATCGTGGAACTAGGCTAGCCAACCATCACACAACTACACATTTGATCTATTATAATATTTTGAAAATCAATAATAATCAATAAACAGAGTATAAAATAATTTCTTTAAGTCCTTACGCCGCAAAAATAATCTAACAGTCTAAACAAATCCTCCAAGAGTGGAGTCAACCGATCACGAGCATCTAAGAAATAAACTAACTCTGCTAATGTCATAATAATGTCTATGAATCAAATACTAAGTACTAAATGAAGAAGGGAAGTGGAGAAGCTATACCTCGAGATCCCGAACGCTGATGACAACGAGCTCAGACGACTACTTCTCCGAACCAGTACCTGGATCTGCACACAGGGGTGCATGGAGTAATGATGAGTACGCCAACTCAGTAGTAATGAAAATAAATCACAGTCTGAAGTATATGAACACACATCACAAAAACACCAATCCACAAAACAGTAAAACATCAAGTCTCAATACAGTATACATAAGTTCGAAAAGCAGTTTCCATATAATCCTTTTGAAACAAGTATATTTCAATATATCTCGGTAAAACTCTCAGTAATATCAGTTTGAAAAATGAAATGAATCATAGTCAAAACTCAGAAAAATATCATCATAAAACTGCCCCTCGGGCCATAATAAGCTCGTAACAATTTCCCTTAGCACCTCACCATCACTCAGTATCAGCCCCGCGGGCAACCACACTGTCACTCATGCCTCCCAATCACTCATCACTCGGCACTCGCACTCAGTAGGTACATGATCACTGGGGGTGTGTCCAGACTCCGGAGGGGCTCCTACAACCCAAGCGCTATAAACAAGCCAAATCATGGCATCAATCACTCTCAGGCACTCAGCCTCTCTCATATCATAACATCCTCACAATATTGGTCCTCGACCTCACTCAGTCAGACACTCTCAGCATGCCATTTGGGCCATAAATGAAACGGGGTTCTCGACCCAAAGTAGTATCTCATTTCAAGAAATAGTAATATTATCAAATAAGAGTGTCAACAATTTCACAAGAAAGACTGACTGTAAAATCATAGTTTCAAAGTGAGGAATATCAGTAAAAATAGCCCTCAAGGGGTTAAAACAGATCGTCACTAGGCCCCAAACATGGCTTACAGCCCTAGTATAACAAAGCATATTAATACTAATAACTATATGCTTTAAAAGTGGTTTCGCAACTCAATAGTTTCCTA
Source organism: Nicotiana knightiana (assembly GCA_005239525.1). Classification (NCBI taxonomy): domain Eukaryota; kingdom Viridiplantae; phylum Streptophyta; class Magnoliopsida; order Solanales; family Solanaceae; genus Nicotiana; species Nicotiana knightiana. Next base: position 138,468 of record ML371839.1, on the reverse strand, counting down.
AAAAGATACATTTTCCAAATTTCCAATTCGCTCACGCCCCACACTCGTCATCCAGTGTGTGCGTCACTCCAAATCCGTGAAAGGATGTAAGGTCCGGAGTTTCATACCCTCAGGACAAGATTTAAAGACATTACTTACCTCAAACTAGCCCGAAAAGCTACTCTGCAAGATGCTTGCCTCTCGAATCAAATTCCGAGTGCTCCAAATCTATAAATATCAGATCTTTCTCATCAAATTATGCTAAAGGAATGAATTCCAATTGAAAAATATCAATTTTCGCAAAAAATCCGAAATTAGCCAAAACCCGACCCCCGGGCCTGCATCTCGGAACTCAATAAGTTTTATACCAAAATGTTCTTCATCATTTCACGAGTCCGTACATATAAATAAATCTAAAATTGGAGTTCATTTGACCCCTCAAATCATCCCCTAAAGGTCTCATAATCTCAAGCCCTAATTTCATCGTTTTCTACTGATTTTCATAAATTAAACGATGATAATTTGATCCTTAATCACATATAATTGAGTTTTAGGGTCCAAAATCCTTGCCTCAATGAAGAACAATCATTTCCTCTCTTAAAAATCGCCTCAAAAGCTTCTTCCCGTTCAAAAATGGTGGAAAAGTGGGTTATGGTAGCGGAGGGTTTTAATTTTTACTTCCCAGGTCCGGACACTATGCGATCGCGGCTCCACGAGTGTTTTCGCGAAGCACTGCCAAGTCCTACCCTACACGATCGCGTAGCTACACCCTCGTTCGCACAGAACAATCAGCCAACCCCTCCCCACGCGCCAAGACCTTATGCGATCGCGCCCAGCCAAACGCGACTGCACTGGCTTCCTCACTCCTCTCTCTGCGATCGCGACCTTGTACCTGCGGTCAGATAGAGTAATTTTTTGGGCCTCACCAACTAATCTGTGTGATCGCATACATCACCCCGTGATCGCATAGAATAATTTCACACCTGCAACACACCAACAAAACAACTATTTTTCTAAGTCCAAAAGTGCTCGGTAAACCCCGAAATCAATCCCGAGCCCCTCGGGACCCCAACCAAATTTACCAACACATCATAAATGATCATTCAAACTTTTTTGCACTCTCGGAACACCAAAAATAACATCAAAACACCAAAATCACGTCGGATTCAAGCCTAAGAACTTTGAAATTTCAAAATTACACCAACGATGCCGAAACTATCCAAAACACATCTGATTGACCTGAAATTTTGCATACATATCCAAAATGACATTAAGAATCTATTCCAATTTCCAGAATTCCATTCCGACCCCGATAGCCTATTTTTCACTGCCGACCGGAAATCACCAAAAACTAAATTTTGCCAATTCAAGCATAATTCTACACCGGACATCACAAAATTATTCCGAACACACTCCTAAGTCCCAAATCACCTAACGAAGCTATCCGAGCCATAAAATCTGCATTCTTAGGTCGTTTACCAATAAGTCAACTCTCAGGTGACTTCTCCCACTTTAAGGCTACTCTTAAACACTAAGTGACTAAATTCTCACTACAACCATTCCGATTCCGAGCCTACCAATACTAACACATCATAAACAATATAACCAACCTATGACAAGGTAATAACAGTAATTATAATGCAAGTTCTACGTAATGACTGACCGGGTCGTTACAGTTGTCTCAATCCTTGATGAATTGTGTGAGGATGCTAAATAGTGGCATGCTGAGAGTAATGACAGACGAAAATTGGTTGGGGTTCACCAGTTGGAGTCTAAAACATTAGTGCAAGCCTAGATAAACACCATGGACAAAGAGATAAGAAGTTGACATTAGCCAAGGTACAGAGTGAGCCGCAAGCAACATGCGACTTTTGTGGAATGGGACACCCTAACACATGAGTGTGCTTCAGCTGAGGAAGTTAACATTGTGGGGAACTATAATAGAGAAAAATACCAAGGTGGGAACAACTATAATGCTATGGGACAAAGACATTCACGTTTTTCTTGGAGTTCACCTAGTGGGAGTTTGAACTCCTGGCAGCAAACTAATCCTAGACCCTAGGGTCAAGGACCACCAGGTTTTCAAGACTAGCTGAGGCAGCAGTACCAGTAATATTAGCCACAACATTCAAATGAGCCTAGTATGAAAGATCTCATGAAGGTGTTCATCAACAAAACATATGAAAAATTTGAGACTCGAGGCATAGACATCTGGGAACAGGCACAACTATCCGGGATAAGGGCACGACCATCTGAAATTTAGAAAGAAAAATGGAACAGATTGCAAACTTGTTATCTGAGAGGGCTCCTAGTACTTTAAGCTCGGACACTAAAAAGAACCCAAAGGAAAAAATAAGGCTGTATCCCTGATTGGTCGACCCAGTTGTGAAAGCTATGCCCGAGGTGGTGAACAAACAGACTGAGACACTGGAAGAGAAAAAGAGAGAGGAACATAAAATCTAGAGTAGTAAGGTACAAAAGGAGATTAAAGAAAGTAGACACATGCAGCGTTGTCATTCCCTCAAAAGATGAAACGGGAAAAATTAAACAAGTTCTTTGGGATGTTCTTGGAGAATCTCAAGTAACTTTATGTGAACATTCCCTTCACAAAGGTGCTCACTCAGATGCCTTCTTATGATAAGTTTTTGAAGGAAATCTTGTCCAGCAAGAGGAAATTAGAGGAGACAGTAGTGGTCAAGCTGAATACCCACGGTAGTGCTATTTTGCGAAATAAAATTCCTCAAAAGTATGGGGACCCAGGAAGCTTCACCATATCGTGCTCGTTGGGTAGTTAGAAATTTGACAAGGCTCTTTGTGATTATGGAGCTTCTATAAATCAAATGTCTTTGTCTGTGTTCAGGAAACTTGAAGGTAAGCTTGGAGTGATCAAATTAATACCATTGTCTCTACAACTGGCTGACCATACCACTATCCCACCTGAAGGAATTATCGAGGATATTCTAGTATGGTTGGACAAGTTTGTGTTCCCCGTGGACTTTATTGTGGTGGACATGGAGGTGAACATGGAGGTGCTTCTAATTCTAGGGAGGCCTTCTCTATGTACATGCAGAGCTATTCTTGACATCTATGAGGGACAACTTATGCTCTGAGTGGGTGACGAGAAAATGGTGTTCTAAATGAAGAGAATGATGAAATACCCCAGAGATGAGGCATCTACATACTCGTGTTTCAAGCTTTATGTTGTTGGAGAGTTGGCTGAAAAGTATAAGTTTGACAAGCTTGTGGGGAATACTTTAGAGAGGTGTATTACTTAGTCTAGTATAGTGGAGGATGAAGATCCTGAAATAAAGAAAGAGGCTGAAGCTCTTGAGACTGAGGATCAAGTGCTTAATGAGGAAGAGCTGAAAAAGGAGGAGTTTAAGCCTAGTGTGGAATTGAAAGTCCTCCCTACTCACTTGAAATATGCTTTTCTTGAAATTAAAAATTTTTGTGTGATTAATTTTGCTTACTTGATAGGTGCACAGGACCAAAAGCTGGTGGAGCTGCTGAGAAAGTACAAAAAGTCCATTGGCTGGACCATAGTTGATATTCAAGGAATCAGTCCAGCCATTTGCATGCACAAAATTTTATTTGGAAGAAAATAGCTAGCCAGTGATGTAGCCCTAACGCAGGCTGAATAAACATCTTGAGGAGTTAGTGTACAAGGAGATCATCCAAATGCTAGATGCGGGAGCGATTTTCATCTCTGATAGCCAGAGGATCATCCATGTCCAAGTTGCACCTAAGAAGGGAGGCATAACAGTGGTGAAGAATGAAGACAATGAGTGATCCCTGTTGATACCTAATTTCTCCCTCATATTTTATAAAATATTCCACATACTTTCAAAATATCATTTTGCATCATTGCCTAATTTAAAGATTTTAAAATAATTTTCTTTCATTTAATTTATTCAAATATTTATTAATTATTCTTTTCAATTATTTTTAGGGGTAGCCATATGCATTTTATAATATTTTATCTCATTTTTACATAATTATATTTTCATTTTTTTATTTTCCTACATTAGTTACAATAATAGTCTATAATTTTTAAATAATTGTGTCTCTTGTACTATTTATGCCAAAATAGTATTTTACATTTTTATAATGTTAAGCTATTATTTCCAAGCATTTTACTGCAGAAATAATATTTTTTATTATTTATTAGCTATTATAATAAAAAAAATATTGATTAATTTTATGTGTTTTAAAATCTAGCCCTAATAAAGGCCAAATTTCGGACCAAAGAAGGTCCAAAGAGCCAAGCCCAATACCCCAAGACCAAACCGGATAATCCATCTCCCTCTTACCCTGTCCATGACTCATTATACCCGACCCAACCTATTTAAAATATCAGTCGTTGATCTTAAATGATCAATGACTCACAATATTTCCCCTTCTCCTTATATCCCCTTAGCCCAAAACCCAAGTCCATTTTCACCGCACAACCGTAGTCAAATACTCCCGCCTCTTCTCTGAAAACCCTAACCGACCTTGAAGATCCCCCCCACCCCCTTACTTATACACATTTACACGCGAATTCTACTTACCTTTTCTGCTATTATCGCTCAGTTATGGTTACTTTCATTATCATTCTACTTATGGAAAGTTTGATTCTCACAGATTTGGCTTTGACCCTATGGTTCTGGGTGTGACTGTGGCTCTAAACACTTAGGAAGAGAAAATTTCTCTTGGTTATTGCATATCTCCGGTGATTTTTTCGTGATTGGGGCTTGTGAATGATTTTCCCAAATCAGATTCCTACTAGGGTTTGAGAATTTCCTTCTCCGTTACCGATTTTGATTGTATGAGGTATATTCTTTCTTTTTTGTGTTTGAATGATGATTTTCCATATTTGTCTGCTTAAATTGAACACTATATAAAGCCCCTTTCCTGCTTCCCTTGAGAGACCTCAACGACTATGTTATTCTCTCACTTCCACACCTTCTACAATGTTTCTACACTCTTGATTGTGGACGGATCAAAGCCAAGGCCACCAGAATCTTCTCTATCAACCTCTGTAGTGCGAGAACTTCTTGGGGCTCACTGAAGCTGCTGTGAACTCTGATGCACTAGGATCTAGGGTTCTTACTGTTATAATTCAATTATTGTCATTGTTGAGATTCTAAGTTGCCCACTCTTTCACTAATTTATTTTGCAACTGATTAGTGTTCTTGACTCTTTACAACCTTAATTGTCACTCTTCTACTTATTCATGTATGTGTCTTATATGTGCCAACACTGTTTCAACTTCTAAAGACAAGCATGCCCTAAGTTTCTTTGATATTTGTGAACTCCCAGTATTGTATTGTTGTATGCTTTACTGTAATTATGTCGTCTTAATGATGTTCTGCAGTTCCATTTTCTCTAGTATCAAACTTGATAGGATTCAACGTGTGTAGTGTACTCTCACTCTGTGCATTTGACTCAAATGGTTTCTGTCCTTCTTAGGTTTTTCCTAATTTCTTATGTTTATGTTAGCCCGAAATTTTGTATTTTCTGCCTGTTATGAGTTTGTATTCATGCCCTGCTTGAGATTTCTAGAGACTGATACCTACCCAAAATTTATTCGAATATGTTTTACTTTAAGAGTTTCATGCTAAGTCCTTTCGTGTATGCATTGCTACCTGGCAGTTTTTTCTAAAATTAGTCCTAAACTATATCTGTTTTAGATTCTCATGTTGAACCCTTACTTGTTGGAATTGTTGCTTGTTACTAGAATTGGATAATGATTTGTTTGTCCTGGGTTTCTTAATAGTCTTTCCTATAAGGATTCTTTTTTAGTGTGGGATACGTCTGACCATGTTTTCCTGTAGATCTTCATGTTGAGATTTCCTTATATGAATTGCTACTTCTTATCTATTCTGAGTTAGTTCTTAGCCAAACTTTGTTTTAGGATTTCATGTTAAGTGCCTCTCCTGCAAAATTTTACTTGAAACACCCTTTGACTACATTTCATCCTAGATGTTTCATGCTAAAACTCCCATATATGAACCTCGACTTAGTTCCGGATCAGTTCTGGAGAATGTCAGCCCTGAACTTTTGTTGTCATGTTCTTTGTGATCAAGTATTCATTATTCTAAAGGGTCTATTGTTACCTTGAGCTTATTTCATGAAGTTGTATCCCATATGGTGTGTGTTTATTGCTTGTTAATAAGAACGTTAAACGAGATAGTTACTCTAATTGTTTGGTCCTGGTCTATTGGGCCTGCTTTTGGTATTGGGGGTTCTAAAGCCCATTGTCGCACCTGGAGTTTGGGCCTGCTGTGCGTATGAGGTTCTAAGCCTATTTGAAGGCCCAAATGTGTTACTGGGTTATTCTATATTTTTAATTGGGCCTATAATTATTCAATATAGTCTGTAATAACTTGTTTAAACTAAATGATGGAAACATTAGAAAAAAAAGGCTGGGGTACTTTAATTATCGCATGAATGGGTAGATAACATGACCATAGGGTCTTCATTATTTTTTTGCTCCTTTGTTTGACATGTTCTATTTCTATACACTAATAGAAAGCATGCTTATAGGAACCTAAGCACTTCACTTGCTTTACATGTCCTATTCCTGTATATGATCAAAAAGCATGCCTATAGAAATTTATGTGTTTCACTCGCTTCATTTTTGCACGATATTAGATAGCATGCCTAGGATTCAAACATCATTCATTATTTACTCAACTTGTGCTATTGTTGTGATTATTAGATAATATACCTATCAGATCATTAAGTAATTAAGATATGCCTTCACCGATACTCATCTGGATTCTATGTCTATAGGCCTTAGTTGATTAACTAAATGGTTTTTTTGTTCTTCTTATTACATTGCCCTCCTAGAAAACATGCCTATAGGACGAATTCGTATTCAAATACCTATTGTTTAGAGAACATGCCTATAAGATATCGCTATTCGCTTAGAAAGCATGCCTATAGGACTAAAGATGAATAATTCTGAGTTTTTCAACGACTTCACTGCCCAAGCATGAATCACTATAGGCTTCTAATAATAGTCATAATATGCAAATCTGATAATCTAAATATTAGTACTGTCTACGACTCCTCTCTACCTAATCTGAAATATGTGACTGATTGCGTGCTTTTTTTTGCTATGTGTGGGGTCTAACTTGAGCCATTCATTGATATTATGCATAGTCCTATTTGTTTTGAATGTGCGCCTAGTTTTATAAATTTGAGCACCCTAAGTAAAGTCTAGAACCACCTAACTAGTAGGTCCAAAACCTCCTGGACCATAGGCATGGGACGGGTAATGCACAAATAGGACATGGTTTAGAATTGAACAAGAGCGCTTCAGGTAAACAACTTTAACATAGTAATTGGGCAGCAGGAGATAATAGTCTTTGCATGCTGAAAAATATGAGCAACACCTACCTTAAGAGAGTTGTGAAGTATTATTTTTATTGCATGAGGTGATCCTTTAGGCTAAAAAACATAGCACCCGCCTCCCCGGTATGTCTATTACTCGCATGTTTAATTCTTCAGACTTAGAATAAATTAGGTTGTACCTTGTAATCTCCAAGGGCTTGTACTAATTATTTATTATTGTATAGTTTAATTCCTTCGCACATTCAATCTTCTTTATACTTGTTTTATATCGTAGTCGAATATTTGAATTCCCTAACTTCCTTTAATTTACATGGTCACATAGGACAATTATAATCCAATAATCCCACGTAGAAAATTTCGGTTGGGACCCATGGTTGTGGACCTCGAGGAGTGTGTAACACCTTTTCTTTGAGATAATTTGAGCTCTTACCCGATCTTTGGTGACACGTACTAGTTAAAATAGAGTTATTTTCAAATAGGTGCCCTAACATACCTTAAGATCGTTAGGTGGCGACTCTTCTCTTTTTAATACCCATTTAAAAGAATTATTACACGTCAAAACCCGCTTTCACGAGAAAACGAGGCGCGACAACATGGATATTCTGCTGGGGATATACTTAGGATCTCACCATAATGAAGTTTTACTTATGTGGATTAACAGATTATCATGCACATCCCTTCCCTATTTCCTTTATTTGCTTAAAATTGCTATATCATTTACATATCTTCCCTATGCTCCTTTATTTTCTTAAATTTTGATATCATGTACATTCCTCTCTCTATCTCCCCTATTTGCTTCATTTAATTACGTTCTCACACTTTTTCATGAGTTAAGCTAACTTCTCTCCTTTGTCTTTCTTTTTTGCTCCCCTGCTCATCTTTATAATATCATTTGTTATTTTTACGTACTATCACATGAAAATATCTGGCAACGTGTTACTATTTTTAGCATTCTTTTAATATCATATTACACTTGTGCTTATTATCAACATAGAGACGATTGATGAGTGTCCGTGCTTTCCTAAAAAATACCCTTTTAAACCGGAAAGGCTTATTAGCAGTAGACTAGTCCCGTGCCTTTCCCTCTCACTTAGTCCACTTGAGAGTACTAATCTATAACTTTCTAGAAACCCCACTCTGATTTGAAATGTACATGCATCATGCTAAACCTAGTTTGGATTGAGACGTCATTGACGCATTAATCTTCTTAGATAAACCTTTTCCAAAGTCCAAATGGATTTCCATAATCCAAAAGGAGGGGGAAAGGGATAACTTTTATTTGTTTGTAGAAAATGAAGCACGAAATTCCCAGGTTTGGTATGGTCCAGAATATCTCGCCTTTACTAATTGACTAGTGGAATGGCCTTGCACCATGTGACATAAATCACTTGAGGAGAGTACTGGGTAACTTGTCATCTTTGCTGAATATTCGAACCAATAGGGAATTAATTGAGGCCACCACCATGTTCTGGGATGAAAAGAGAGTTGTTTTCCAATTTGGCAATATAGAAATGACTCCTCTTCTAGAAGAGATAGGGGGATTCGCGAAGTTATCATGGGATAGTCCGGGCCTACTGGTGCCAAAAAATCGCACCCCATGCGGTTTTCTAAAAATTCTAGGGTTTAAGAAGAACGACGAACTATTGCCTGATGAAATCATATATCCCCTTCGAGTTTCTCTATGAGCGATATGAGCACAAAAAATCATATCGCTTGCATCACGAGGATCTAGCCATTACCTCTTTGGGATGGGTACACCGCCGGGTTTATATCTTCATAATCTGTATCTTGGGTTTGTTGATCTTTCTTATAGAGGAAGAATTCACACTCACTTAGACATGGTCGCCTGGACCGTGATGGAGGGTATCGAGGGGCAAAAATACACTATCATCCCTATTATCTTAGCCGAGATGTATTATTTTCTCGATCGATGCAAGCATCTCCTACTATAGGTTTGGCTACTAGAACACTTTCATAGGGGATATTATCGTCATGAGATCTTGCGTTGGCCGCTGAATGACTACATAGCCGGTCATCATCCAAAGAAGACTACATTCTCTCTAGACAAGTTTGAAAATCCTAGGAATGATGTAGGATGGGTGCATTTCTTCACTAATATGGCATACGAGCAAGTGCATTGGATGTTCAAGTGGTTCCCTAGTAGCGAGTTCATCATTAGGTCCAAAGGAACCACATGCATGGTACTGATTAGGTTGCGAGGCATCTACCCTTACGCTACTATAAGGGTAATGATGCAAGGTGGGAGGAAGCAAGTCATACCTCGGGTTTCCAACATGGTTCAGTATAAAGTAGGTTTCAAGAGAGATGTTATCCCATTCAAATTTAGGCCCAATATATGTGGAACCAAAATATCATCATGGATGGAGAGACTATTGAACCAGACAGGTATCACACCAGTCATATGTACCACTATATCTCATGGTTGGAAGACGACATAATCGGGGACGTCAAACCGGGGGTCAATCTCAAAGATAGAATCATAGGTGAGGTGGCTGAGGCATAGGTAAAGTACAAGAGGCTACGTAAAAGAGTGTTCGAATCTGAAGCTAAGCATCTAGAACAACATAAGGTGGACATGGAAATCAAATAATGGAAGGAAATTGCATATAAGTCGACAGAGAGGTTAGAGCACCTAGAGCAAGGATTGATAGAGCTAGAGGGGAAGATGAGAAAAAGTCTTTGGGATTGTCAAGATATGGGCTATGATAAAGGAGGTAAGCTGGCAATGACTTACTTGCTGCTCGACATGGCGACTTGGGAAGTGTGATTGATGGAGTCAAAATAGACAAACATGGAGAAGGTCCTTCTGGGAAAAAATAGACTAGGAGATAATGTTCTTTATTTCCTTCTAGATTAGCTTTTGTTAGCTTACAATGTAACAAGGCTTAGTTCCATTAGTGACTTAATGTTATTATTTCGATTTAGTAAAGATTGATTTGATTTATTTTTGCATTAATGGATAAGGCAACATTAGCATGTATTTTTCTCCAAGTCTATGTGTCTCTTAGGCCTACCTCGGGCACAATATGGCCCCTAGATTAGGACACAAATTACTGCATGACCTTATATGTTACTTGCTTAAACATTCCAAACACTCTTTTATTTTGTCTTACTGACTTGGTTACCATTTGTTTTTATTTCTTTTGATTATTTCCACTCCCAAAGGTTGGTTCGTGCATTCTGGCATCATCAGCATACCACACCAGATCCAAAGGTCCTCCACCTCCTTCTCCACTTAGCGACCCCAAAAGAAAAGTCAAAGGCAAAGGGAAGGTGAATGATCTAAATGGTAACCGAAAGGAGAACATAACCATGGCAGAAAATGTTGAAACCTCAGACATAAGGGTACGCCGGGACAGAATGAGTTGGTCCTACGTTTGGAACAAAAGATCTTGGAACTACGAGGTGAGATTGAGCAGGTACGAAATCTCGTAAACCTCTCCCTTACTCTAAATGTCCCCAACGTCAACCATCAGAAAACCACCACCAAGAATCAAACACCACCCAAACACACATAAGCCCAAAATCCGTCACCCATAGCTCCACAAAATCCTCCCACCACGCACCAATATCACAACCCTGCACCTCTTCAAAACCTTAATCCCCCACTAGTACAAACCTCTCAACAATACCACAACCATCTAGCCTAGTATCCACAAACCACTACTTATCATACCCCTCAAACCGCACCACAACTTACCTCGTTCCCCCTCAAACTTCAATCAATGATCACCCATACACCAAAGTCCCAGGAACGCACCAAGGTAACCCAATATACATGGAGACCATACCACATACCCTACAACAAACCCTATACATACACGAACTAAGTGAGAAGGACCTGCTCATCCAAAACATGGTTGATGAGTTAAAGAAACTGATAGGAAGAGTCCAAAGTGTTGACGACGGGAAAGGTATTGAAGGTTTGAATTACGAAGACTTGTGTATCCAGCCAGATGTGGAACTGTTAGAAGGTTACAAACCTCCTAATTTTGAATTTTTTGATGGCACTGGTGATCCTAAAGTTCATTTAAGAACCTACTGGGAAAAGCTTGTAGAAGTAGGCAAGAATGAGCAAATCCGCTTGAAGTTTTTCAAGCGAAGTCTTACAGGTGATGCCTTATCCTGGTGCATTAGTCAGAATCCGAAGAAGTGGGTGAACTGGGTAAGCATGGCATATGCTTTCATGGATAGATTCAGGTCAAATATAGAGAATGCGCTAGACATTTTCTATACAGAACCTTAAGAAGAAGCCACCAAAAACCTTTCATGAGTATTCTACTTGCTGGATATCAGAGGCCGCCAAGGTGAGGCCGCCACTAGAAGAAGAGAAAGTGAAAAAGTTCTTTGTCAGAGCTCAAGATCGACAATATTAGATTGATGGTCATAGAGAATCACAAGTTCTCCTACATCATTAAGTTGGGAGAAAGGATATAAGAAGGAATCAAGAGTGGTATAGTGACCAATTTCGAGGCGCTGCAAGCCACCAACAAAGCCTTACAGTCAGGAGGTATTTCGAAGAAGAAGGAAGTGGGCGCCGAGATGGTAGCCCAGGGCCCTAAGTCTCCCCTTACCTATCAAACACCTCCAGCCATATCTCAACCCTCACCTCCAAAATACCAATACCCTGCCACCACCTACCATACCTATAATACCCAACCTGCACGTTACCATTCACCTCCTTCCGCCCGCCAAAACTACCCGAAGCCACGACCAATTTGACCACAAGACTTCCAGACATTACACCCCTACCGTTGAACCCATAGCCCAACTATATAAGAGATTGAAGGTCGCTGGTTATGTCACTTACATTCCTTTTGTTGCTGTTGAAAATCCTTCCCAGTGGGTTAACCCCAACAATACTTATGTCTACCATTCAAGCATAAAGGGTCATACTATTGAGGAATGTCGCATGTTGAATAACAAGATACAGACACTGATTGACACCAATACAAGCAAAGGAGTCTGTGCCGAATACCAGCAATAATCCTCTTCCTGATCACATAGGCGAGGGAGTGAATGTGATAGAAACTGATGCAGAACGGGATCAGGAAGGATCCATCCGGCTAATCCGAGAGGGGGACGCTCCCAAAACATCTCTTGTCACCCTCTATTGTGGTGCAAACCCAAGCACCATTTGAGGTCAAGATAGTTATGCCCTTCACTGTGGTGGTAGCTCCAACACTGCCTTATAAGTATGATACTGTCCCATGGGATTATACGACAGAGGCAAGGAGAAAAGGAAAGCCAAGATGGAAGAGACATGTGTTTCACAAGGAATGACCAGAATTACACACCTGAAAAACTTGGAGGAACAAGTAAAGAGACCGCACCAAAACCACCTGTCGTGGAGAGGGGCACTGATGATATTTAGAGGAAGGTACTAGCGAGGGAATATTCTGTTGTTGATCACTAAACAATACTCCCACCTAAATATCCATCTTATCACTGTTAATTTAGATGCGCACAAAAATGCCTTGATGAAGGTGTTAAGTGAAGCTTATGTACCTATAGGTATCACTAGTGGAGACATGGCGAACATGGTGGGGCAGATACTGGAGAGTCACAAGATTACTTTCTATGAAGATGAGCTACCTTAGGAAGGATTAAGTCACAACAAAGCATTGCACATCACTGTGCAATATGAAGATAAGTTCATTTATGGGGTTTTGATAGACGGGGGTTCAAGTCTGAACATATGCCCGCTGGCCACTTTGAAAAGACTGGGTATATGACTACATGAGATACAGATGGGAAGTATGAACGTGAAGGCATTTGATGGGTCTCAGAGAGCCACTAACGAAGAGATCAACCTAGATTTGCAGATGGGCCCAACTTGGGTCGACGTTGAATTCCATGTGCTAGATATATCCACTACTTATAACTTGTTACTGGACGACTATGAAAACACACAACTGGGATAGTCACTTCTACTTTGAACTAGGCTGTGAAGTTCGATGGAATCATCAAGAGTTGATTATTCACAGAGATGGAAATAACCATATCTACACCAACCAGACTATGCTAGCTATCGACAATAGGATGAAATTGGGAGGAGAAACATACCACAACATTAAGCGGATAAACGCAATCGAGAAAGGGCAATGGTGGAGCAACAAGAAAGAAAGCATACTGATGTGGTTAGGGTATGAACCAGGCAACGACCTTGGTCAAAAACTTCAAGGGATCACACAACCAATAGGACCACAATATCATGGCACAACCTTTGGTCTTGGGTATGAATACATCATGCAAGAATATAATGATTGGATACCGCCATGGAGTGACTTTTACTATCCATAGGAACAACCCATATTACTGTTGCACCAGACATTCCATCAGACTGATGTGATTTGGGGATCCGAGGAAGATGAGGTTTTGGCCAGTATGAGGAAGCTATTTTTGGGAGAGGAAAATATGGATTACGGTGCAATCATGAAGGAGAAGAAGGAAGACCTTACCATTCAAATAGTGGGAGAAGGCGTTGTTCTCAGGAACTGTATTGTTGCACCATCCCGGGCTCATCGAGCACCTGGGTAGCCTTGGCAGAACTAGCATGATTTATTTTTAAAATTGTTTTGGCATTTAAAATATTTTCAATGTTTTGTTTTGAAATATATTCGAGACATCGTGTCGTACTTGTTGACAGTTTTATGTTTTATTAATGCATCATTGCTTTTTCGTTTATTTATATTATTATCTTTCTAGATTCATTTTCAGCATAATTATTACATATCCTAATGAACCTACAACTATGACATGAAATGAGACAACGCAACATAAGGAAAGTGATTTGGAAGCATGGGAAGATGATATATACCTGAGGAAGTTGCCAAAGAGGTAGAGAATTTTGAGAACAAGCCAAAGTCCAATTTAGAAGAAACTGAGGCAGTTAACTTAGGGGATTCTGAAACAGTCAAACAAACTCGCATTAGCATGCATCTATCGCCATCAGAGAAGGAAGAGTACATCAGTTTTCTAAAGGAATATGAGGATATTTTGGAATGGTCCTACAACGACATTGACCGGGTTGAGCACATCCATAGTGGCCCACAATCTACCTACCAACCCTATGTGTCCGTCGATAAAGCAGAAGCTCAGGAAATTCAAGCCAGATATGAGTCTAAAGATAAAAGAAGAGGTTACCAAGAAAATCAAAGTCAAGGTTCTTTGGGTGGTCAAGTACCCAACTTGGCTAGCCAACATTGTACCAGTTCTAAAGAAGGATGGGAAAGCCAGGGTGTGTGTTGGTTATCAAGATCTGAACAGAGCAATCCCAAGGATGATTTCTCGTTGCCCAACATACACATATTGATTGACAATTGCGCCAAGAAACTCCAAACCTTTGTGGATTGCTTCACAGGATATCACTAGATTTGGATTGACAAAGAGGATGTCGAAAAGACAACCTTCATCACACCATGGGGAATATACTGTTACAAAATGATACCATTTTATTTAAAGAACGTCAGGGCCACCTACATGAGGGCCATGACTACTATTTTCCATGATATGATTCACAAGGAAATAGAGTATATGTGGATGATGTCATCATCAAGTCTAAGAGGAGTTCGGATCATATAGCAGACCTGGTAAGTTTTTCAACAGACTTCGAAAGTACAATCTGAAGTTGAATACTGCAGAATGTGCTTTCGAAATCCCTGCTGGAAAGTTGCTGGGTTTCATCGTCAGTCGCTGCGGTATTGAGTTAGAGCCGTCAAAAATCAAAGCTATTCAGGACCTGCCACCGCCAAAGAGCAAGAAGGATATGATGAGTTTTCTAGAATGCCTCAATTATATCAGCCATTTATATCATAGTCAACGGTAATATGTGAGATGATCTTCAAAATGCTAAGGAAAGATGGTACGACAAGCTGGACTAAAGAGTGTCCTTTCGATAAAATCAAGGAGTACTTGTACAAGCCGCCCCTGTTGGTCCCACCAGAACCCGAGAGACCTATATTGCTATATTTATCTGTGTTGGATGGAGCCTTTGGTTGCATCTTGGGGAAACATGATGAAATAGGGAGAAAGGAGCAAGCGTTATACTATCTGAGTAAGAAGTTCACACATTATGAAGCTCGGTACTCTTTATTGGAACGCACCGGTTGTGCCTTGACATGGATAGCCCAGAAATTGAGACACTACTTCTACGCATACACCACATATCTCATATCAAGGGATCCATTGAAATACATTTTTCAGAAACCCATGCCTACGGGTAAGCTAGCAAATTGGCAGATATTTCTAAGTGAGTTTGACATCGTCTATGTGACTCAGAAGACGGTCAAGGGGCAAGCATTATCTGATCACCTGGCATAGAACCCCGTAGACGGAGAATACAAACCTTTGAAGACGTATTTTCCCGACGAGGTAGTGTCATTTATAGGGGAAGATATTGTCGAAACATATGATGGTTGGAGGATGTTTTTTGATGGAGCCACAAAATTCAAAGGAGTGGGCATTGAAGTTGTTTTAGTATACAAAACCGATCAACATTACCCGGTATCCATCAAACTCAGATTCTTATGGACCAACAATATGGCAGAATATGAGGCTTACATCTTATGAATCAGGCTGGCCGTCGACATGAATATTCAAGAATTAATGGTAATCAAAGATTCAGATATGCTAATACACCAGCTACTCGGAGAATGGGACACCAAGAACACTAAGATATTTCCATACCTGCACTATAAGTGAGATTTGATCAAGAGATTAATAAAGATAGAGTTCAAACATGTTCCAAGAGTTCAAAATGAGTTCGCCGATGCGTTGGATACCTTGTTTTCCATGATACAACATCCAGACAAGAATTTTATTGATCTTATCTCGATAGAGATTCGTAAGAAGCCAGCTTATTGTGCTCATGTTGAAGAAGAGTTTGATGGAAATCCGTGGTTTCACGATATCAAGGAATATTTGGAGAAAGGAGAATACCCAGGAAACGCTAGACACAATAAGAAGTTTACTCCAAAGATTGGCCAACCATTTCTTTCAGAGTAGAGGAATTCTATATAGAAGGACTCCTGACTTGGGACTATTGTGTATGTGTCGATGCCAAAGAGGCATCTAGGTTTCTCGAAGAGATACACGCCGGAACTTGCAGACCTCACATGAATGGGTTCGTTGTAGACAAGATGATATTAAGGTTAGTGTATTTCTGGATGACTATGGAGACAGACTGCATCAAATATGCTCAAAAGTGCCAGCAATGCCAGGTACATGCGGATATGATACGTGTGCCACCCAATGAACTCAATGCAAAGAGTTTACCCTAGCCTTTTTCTACCTGGGGCATGGACATCATCGGACCGATTGAACTGCTGCTTCCAACGAATGCAGATTCATTTTGGTGGTCATATATTACTTCACGAAGTGGGTCAAAGTTGATTCCTGTAAAGCTGTGACTAAGAAGGTCGTAGCTGACTTCGTCCGAGACCGTATTATTTGCCGATGAGGAGTACCTGAGTCAATCATTACTGACAATGCTGCCAATCTCAATAGTGATCTGATGAAAGCCATGTGTGAAACATTCAATATCAAGCATCGAAACTCTACAGCATATAGGCCACAAATGAATGGAGTTGTGGAAGCCTCCAACAATAACATCAAGAAGATATTAAGGAAGATGGCGGATAACTATAAGCAATGGCATGAGAAGCTACCATTTTCTTTTATCGGATACCGCACCACAGTTTGCACGTTAACTGAGGCAACCCCCTTATCTACTGGTCTATGATACTGAAGCTATTATACTCATCGGGGTGGAGATTCCTTCCCTAAGAATCATATAGGAGGTCGAGCTCAGTGATGTGGAATGAATACAAAGACGGTATGAGCAACTGGATCTCATTGATAGTAAGAGGAATGCAATGTGTCACGGTCAGCTGTACTAGAATATAATGGCAAGAGCTTTCAACAAAAAGGTTAGACCAAGGCAATTCACACAGGGGCAATTGGTATTGAAGCGGATCTTCCCGCACCAGGACGAGGCAAAAGGAAAATTCTCACCTAACTAGCAAGGTCCTTACATGGTTCACCGAGCATTTACTAGTGAGCACTCATACTTTTAGAGATGGATGAAGAAATATGTCCAAAACCTATCAATTCGGACGTTGTCATGAGATATTACGTTTGATATTTGTAGTTGTACTTTCTTTTGATGTAACATGAACAATGCTTGATCTGATTTTTATTTAAGAGGGAATACGTAGGCAACCCTGTGGGTTCGGTCACATCATAATAAAATATTCATTCCCCTATACGGTCAGGAACCGGGGCAAGATTTTGAGTTATAATAAACTAGGGCAAACTTTTGAGAGGGTCCTCAAAATTCCGAGTTAAGAAGGTCGTAGTGTCTCAAAGCATGTCACGGTCTATGATTCGACCAACTATTTACTTTTGTTCATTATTATTAAATCAATTGCGTTACTTATATATGATTTGCCATAAATGCATATTTTCGGAAGACCGCATTTTCTATAGTAGCCAGATGCTACCAAGGTGATTAAAACAAGGTGTCAAGACCGGAGCGAAGGCAAAACAAGGAAGTAGGAACACAAACTGACCTCTCCCCCCTCCTCCCCCCTCCCAAAAAAAAAAACTCACCATTTTTATTTGGATGCAGGCATAATGGGCATAACAAGCATGTCCACAAATATATAACAATACCACTATCTTCACACCGACAGAAGTTGCCAGGCACATGCGCGTCAAGTTAAGAACCACTTTTCTTTCTCATATTTAATCTTCGCTTTCCTCTGCATAGGGCTTAGCACAATCCTCATTATTTCATAAGGCTAAACATTGCTTTCCTTTGCATGAGACTAAGCATTGTCTCGATTACATTGTATGAGGCTAAGCACTGTCTCCACTACTGCATTTGGCTAAACGTTGCCTTTCTCCGCATAAGACTAAACTGTCATGACCCAAGATCCAATTAGTCGTGATGGCACCTAGATCAACCCGCTAAATAAGCCAATTAGCAACAATCTAATTCAAATGATATTTACTGAGAAAATAAGTGATGAAATAACTGAACTTTATACAAAGGATTCCCAAGGACTGGTAGTACAAATCATGAGCTTTTAAGATTTAGAGTTTACAAAGCGGGTATGAAATAAAAACATTATCTGTTTGAAATATACATGAACAAATTAACAATTCTAAAGCTACCAAGAACAAGAGACAACTATAACCGGAACGGAGATACGCCTTCAATGCCAGCTCCCGCCATACATAGCAACATTAGCATCCAAAATCTACATGCAGGGTGCAGAAGTGTAGTATGAGTACAACCGACCCCATGTACTCAATAAGTAACAAACCTAACCTTAGGTTATAAGCAGTGACAAGTTGGAGCAAAGATCAGAGCCCAACACCAATAGCCAACAACAGCTCATAACAATATAATAAAAGTGGTACAAGAAATAACTCAGATATATGATGCTCAGCTAGTTCGCAGTTACTAAAAGACTAGTCATGCTTTTCAAGTATAACAGTAAAACCTAAATCCTTCACCGAAATCACCAAAATATGAGTAAATTAGAAAAACTATGATTTTTCCCAAAAGATTTTCAACAATAAATAAGAAGTTATTATCAGATAGCATGAGGAAAGTACATCTCTATACCTACATGTCAATGTGCATATGAAGTCAAAAATGTCACAGAACCGTGTAGCATGAGGAAATGCATCTATATGCCTGTATGTCAAATATGCATGTCAGATGCAATGTGTCACAGTGATGATGAACTCATGTACTTACACTCTCAGAGTACTCAACATCATAGTCACACACTCCCACTTATCATGGTCAATCACTCAGCACACTCAGGCACTCAGCATTGTATGGTACCTGTTGTGGCCCACAGCCCGATCCCGTCATGAATCAATAGTAAATGTGCTCATTGTTGGTGTGCAGACTTCGGGGGGTGAATCCTCCCCAACCGCTAATATAACCTATTTCGGCGTGCAGCACGATCCCATCATGAATCAATAACACTTGTTGCAGCGTGCAGCACGATCCCTTCATGAATCAATAACACTTGTTGCAGCGTGCAGCTCGGTCCCATCAATATCACTCACAATCCGGCCCTCAGGACTCAACTCAGTGACCAATCTCTCCATTCTCTCAGGCTCACAAATCTCATGCCAAATAACCCAAATAATGATAACAACATGATGTGACAACAAATGATAACAGAGACTGAGATACGATTTGTAAATGAATGAATATGACTGAGTATGTAAATGCAATTTAGGAAAGTAACTCAACAACAGAAATGACCTCAGTGGGTCCTACCAGAATAAGCATATAACTTAAACATGGTTTCTAATATGGAACAAAGCTCAGTTACTCTAATATATAGAAATTTCATGGATAAAAATAAGATTAGGTAGCTACACAATATCACAGAATCAACTGAATCATACTTCACACGGTTACACCCATACGCCCCTCACTTAGCATGTGCATCACCTCAACACCGATTACATATCACGTATGTTCATGGGTTCATACCCTCAGCACCAAGTTTATAAGTGTTATTTACCTCGAACAAGACAAATCTTATACTGAGCAAGACAAATGATGCTCCAAAAATGCCACTCGCGCGTACCGACATCCGAACGGCTAAAAACTAGCAAAAAGTAACTCAATAACATCAAATAATGCCAAAGGTAACAAACCCAATTGATAAAGGTGGAATGTTTAATCAAAAGCACAAAGTTAACCAAAAGCCAAACTCGAACCCGCATCTTGAAACCCGACAAAACTCACAAAATCGTCAACCCATTCAATTACGAGTCCAACCTTACTACTTTCACTTAAAATCCGACTCCAAATCAATGTTCAAAACTCAAAAATGTGATCTATGAAACTTTAGACAAAAACCCCCAATTTCTCTTTAAAATTCATATCGAATAACCAAAAATTAAGATAGATTATCACAACCGAGTTAAGGATGCTTACACCAATTTGTGTGGTGAAATAGATCTCCAAATTCATCCAAGACCGAGCTCCAAATCACAAAATATCATAAAAAGAACCAAGACCTCGAATAAAATAGAATATGCCCAGCCCTTATCACTTCTGCGAATAATTGAGCCGCTTCTGCGACCTGAAGCCCGCTTTTGTGGAATCAGCTGGAGAAATGTCCCTTTGCACATGCGGAAATCCATAAGCTCCTTTGCAATAGCAGGTGTGACAACAAAACACGCATCTACACATAAGACCGCTTTTGCGCCAAATATCTCGCTTTTGCGCGCATGCAGGTGCACTTCTTCCTCCGCAATTGTGATGGTCCCCCAGCCTAGCCTTTTCTCGCTTCTGCGACCAATTTTCCGCATCTGCATCCATTCTTCCACATATGGGGAAACACCAAAACCAAAACTCCTTCAGCAATGCAACATACGACAAAATGATCCGAACCTCATACGAAACTTACCCCAGCCACTTGGGACCCCGTCCGAATATACCAACAAATCCCATAACACAACAAGGAACTACTCGATGAATCAAATCACGCATAAGAATATCGATATGACGAATCGCACCTCAAATCAAATATAATGAACTTTGAAGTTTTAACATCCAAAACTCGAGCCGAAGCGTATCAAATCAAATCAGAATGAACTCAAATTTTGCACACAAGTCCCAAATGACATAACGAAGCTATTCCAATGCCCGGAAACAAAATCCGAATATGATATCCTCAAAGTCAATGCTCGATCAAACTTAACTTTCCAAACCTTCAAATTTCCAAATTTCGCCAATTAGAGCTATAAACTTCTAGAGATATCTGTATGTGAATTCGGGCATACACTCAAGTCTAAAATAACCATACATACCTAACGAAACCATCAAAAGTCCGTTCCTGGGTCAAATACACAAAAGTCAAACTTGGTCAATTCTTCCAACTTAAAGTTTCAACATTGAAATTCATTCTTTCAACCTAATTCTGAATCACCCAAAAACCGAAACCGATGATACCCACAAGTTGTAATACATCATACGCAGCCACTCATGCCCTCAAACCACCGAGCGAAGTGCAAATGCTCAAAATAACTCACTTTGCACATACCCGGGGGTGATCCCACGTCACTATGTTCCATATAATCCTGACAACACAACATAACCAAAGGTCATTACTTCAACCTTAGTCCATAAACCTTATAACCCAATTTCCAATATCCGAAATTCCTTACAATACCCGAATCTTACATCTACACACTGCATAAGTCTGAACAAGCTGTATCAAGCCTTAACTGTAACCCAAGATATAATCACATGACATGCCACACAATTCATATACTCGTAGCAATAATTTCCAATCATAGTAGATATTCAAAACAAACCCGGTTCCGGTAATAAACCCTATATCAAATAAAACCTCATTCCAAAACCTTCGTGCACGCCGATGATGAAAGAAGCCCACAGAAACTCATAACCTCTCATCAGATCAACAAGTCATAGAGCTCTCTCTCTCGTCCAACAAGAACCAAAGCCAATCCCTAAGCCGACTTTCGATATTATTCCTCCAAACACATTGTGATCAAATTCGATAGCAATCACTTCAGGCCCAACGACTTCATCTCATCACATACAAGCTACTATACTGACATGCCACAACAATACTACCTAGAACCACAAACTGTACAATTCGTGCACCAATACGCAATAATTCAAATGCACTCAAAAATGAAAAACGACTCAAATGAGAGAATCGCCACACAACCTCAACAAGTACCACCACAACGAAATGTTAATAACTCATCACACACTGTAGAACCAAAAAACACGAATCTATAACAAAGGATCATATCTCGACATAACTCCGCTGCAATGCGCGACCCCGTCCAAACATTGATCCACATGAAATACCTTAAGTCACAATGCTCAAAATCAAAAACCTCGCGCAATTTGATAGCAAGTACCCAAAGTGCATGACCATAACCAAAGAGAATCAAACAACACCATATACCACAACTCCGAGAGAACATAACCAAGGCATAATCAACCATTCAACACCCCGATAACCATCTCGCTCAAATCCACTACAAGGCCCGAACAGAACCACATCATGTGCACATATAACCAACAAATCAGAACCCCTTGTAGCATAGGAGGGTAACATATAGAATATATCATAATATGAACATGCTCAACTCTAACCGAATGACACACTTTTCAGCAATAACGGTGTTGAGTCAACAAATCTGACTCGGTGTAGAATACACATCCTCCTCGGGCCTACCAATGGGACCCAAAATCAACTCCGGTCATCCCTAAATGGATAATGGCCCTCTAAAAGTACAAAACAACCTAACCATAGCACGTACTACCATCTAGCTGACTTGGCCACATCTTCACGGTTTGCAACCCCGAAAAAATCTCTCTGAGGTCTCCTAGTCTCCAAATCCATAGAACACATGAATCATCATAGTCGATCCCAACTCCTCCACTCGAATGACTAACACATATATCATACATAATCATCTCCACGAGAAATACTTCTATAATTCTTCCATGCCGCATAGAAAATCTAAACATCAGTAGTCGATCAACCAGACGAGTACTGCAATATCGATGAAGCATCTGTAAGTCAAACATAGTGCGCCTTCTAAAATGTTCACCCTTCTCAGGCGATACCTAGTAGTAATTGCATTCATCTAGTCATCTGAAGCCGTCCATGTTGTCTAAGAATTCCTTCCCTTCCCTTCCAAAACTAAATCGTGACCTTGCACATGCAAACCTCAATCCCATACAACGAACCGCATCTATCATACCATCATATGAAAAGCGTGAAAATTTCATAATCAACTGTGAGTCACCTGCAGAATACATACTCGATTAGTCAAAAACCTTCCATTTGATTCCATCCAGGAGAAAATCACAATATGTAACATGCTCCTCACATCAGTAGGAAATATCCATCTCTAACCGGGCAGAGATCATCGAGAACTCTTCGAAACCCATTTGCACATAACCAAGCCATCAGAACTGAATCTCTCTAACTCAACTAAGCCACGCAGGTCGCCAAACCTAAGAGTATTGCCACAAAACACCTTTAGAGACTCACCACATCATAAGAAGGAACTGATCATATCCATTACCGTGTTGATCCAACCTACTACCAAGATGTACTATTTCTCCGAGTTCTTTCAGAATTACTCTCAAGTTGACACTTCCCTTTGCTATAACACCAAGATCCTTACCCAAAGCTCACCACAGAAGATCATATCATAAAACCACACCGCCCTAAGGCCCATAAGCCGTTGTATTCCCTCTTAGCACCCCAAAGTACCACAATCGAGACACCCACTCTAAAGAGACCTTATGTGAACCTAAAATTGTTTCCTTTACCTTCCCGATACTGAGTAGAATCCATAGTGATATAGAAATAACGTGAGTCTCGGCACCATCCGACGCAAATCTCATATTCTAGCAATATACAAATCAAAATAAATTTTCATTTTCTATATATAAATCTTGAATCCATTAGAACCTTCTTGAGAGTCACCTACTCTTCTCAAATCTCAATTGCACCACCCAAACGGGCCGAACGAGCTATGCCCCATTAGTACGACAACACCCAAAGAAGTAACATCACTTTAACGCAACCGAGCAAATTCCTACTCCATGCGCACTACATCTTCCACGAATAACAGCTCAATCACTCTATGATTCCCATATACCCATAAAGTTTAATACACCATGCATCCGAAAATTTCTTTGCTTAAGTCATCCTTAAATCCATCCTCAGCAAGTCATAACCGATCCATAAGTATGCCTCAGACCGAAACCAATACAACACGTAACCATGCAATCAAATCGTCGATAGCAGACTCCCCCACTTGACTCAAAGCCATAGATCAAAACACTTGATAACCTGCAATGCCCATACTCTATTACTTCCATAATAACATAGTTATATTTAACTAAATCCTTCATAAGCTCATGTAACACAAACCATATAACACCTCAAATCATTTTCTAAGTGCGCGTTCATCCTCGTGACGTTCAGGTCAACTTTCTTAACCAATCCAAACTCAAATTGCAACACCCATAACCCACTGGTAGGAAAGAATGCCTCCACACATCATCATAAGAATAACACCTCCGTAGACCACTTTGCAGGAGGTAAGCCACATGCTTAGCCTCAAAATTGACATCTTTCTATACCCTTTCACAACCACGACTACTACGCAATCACATAATCTTCCCGAGTCTGAACTCATCAATAATACATGAAAATCTAATTCGTTTCACAACTAAACAACATGAAAGATCCCGCAATACACTCATAACTCAAGACCATACGTCATATCAAGACAGAAATCAAACACCCAATAGTCCTTTTAACATCTCAAGCAAACTCTTTTCATCACATCCAAACCATCTTAAGACATTCTGCAGTCACATCATACTCATCATATGGCCATCCAACCACACATCGATCCATAAATTCCACTCATAGGGACACTACAGGACATATAATTCCAAAAGCATGTGCTCACACAACTAAAATCCCCGTGCTGAAACTATAGTCAAACCCCGACTTCAAGTCCTCCAGACTTGCCCATCATCAGCACACAGATATCACTAATCGTGTCTCATCCATGGATTCACAAGTCGTCGATGCACAGTTGATACCGAGCGCTCACATACGCATATGAATGAGTGGAAGAAATTCAAAGAGTTAGGCTTCAAGTGAAATCAATGATGCACGAGTAAGGAAAGAAAGATGGGAACTTAATCCTAAATGCCTTGTAGCCTCTCGAAGATAGGTATGGACGTCATCATACCAATCTGCAAGACTCTACTGGACACCTGCTCATGACTCGTAGAACCTATGAACCTAGAGCTCTGAGGAAATGCATCTTTATGCATGTATGTCAAGTATGCATGTCAAATGCAATGCGTCACAATGATGAACTCATGTACTCTCACTCTCAGAGTACTCAATATCATACTGATGGTAGGCTATAATCTCGTAGTTTAGTCACTTATTACACTCTAATTTACTGCACTTTAATCGCTAGTGTTTTGCACTAATTGTATGTTTTATTCCTTGTAGGAGGATTCCAAGTTATATAAATGTTAAGGAGATAATTTGAGTGATTTGGAGCTTTGAAGTCTGAGTAAAAGCCCAAGGGAGTAAGCCGAGATCACGTTCGAGGGTCGAAGACCAAGTCTGGATGTCAAAATTGAAAAACAAATCCAGACTCTAAGAAAACTACACTAGCGCGGCGCATAAGGCGGTGTGTGGCGCGCCGCACCTGTGTAAAATCCTGCAATCTGTCAAAAATCAAATCTCTGAAAATATCCACTAATGCCCCACATGGCACGTCTCCCCATGTGGCGCGCCTATGTAATTTTTACATAATATTTTCCTATTTCACGCAGGAGAAGATATTTTCAGCTGGGCCCGACCCTACTTGGTATAAATACATGGAATATTTTATTTATGTACTTTTGACACATCTATGACCTAAGGAGGCTAAGGAGGAGGTGGAGAAGTGAAATAAAAAGGAATTCATCATTCAATCCTCAATCGAGATAAGAGTTTGGATCGTTTTATGCTTTTCTTTATATTTGTGATGATTACGTGATATCTATGGAGTAGTTCTCTTTAGGGATTGATGGATTTGGTGTATTTACATTTGTTTGTGGATATTAACTCTAGTTTTTATGTATTGGATCATTTTGGGTATTTTAATTGTTGCATTTATATTCACATGTTCATGTAATCGAGAGAGGCATAAATTGTGATATCTTTGCATTATTTTTTTGGTTGAGTTCATTAGTTCTTCTAAGTAATCAAAAGAGGCTAGTTGAATTATTGTTTAAACCTATTTAGGAGGATATTCGAAATAAGTTCTCCTAAATACCAATCCACTACGAATTCTTGCATATCTTCACCAAGCTTAAATTGGTTCATATCGTGAGGTTGAGATTTAATCAAGAGAGGAGTTTCTACTAAATGTTTGAACTAATAATTGAGTGAATTCGAGAGAATCACTTGAACATTAGAAGTGAATTAACTAGAGTTAATTCCCAAACAATTATCTTGCAATTATCCAATCAACCCCTATTTTCTCCCATTGATATCTTCCCTGCTTACTTTTGTTCGATTGTCATTAGTCAATTAGATCTAGATTCTTAGTTAATTTTAGTTATTAATCATATAAATCTCGATTGCTGATTCTCCTGGATAGCAATCAAGCTAGAAACTACGAAAATAATGTTTAAATCCAATCCATGTGGATATGATATTATACTATACTATCTTTGAATAGCGAGCATATTTAGGTGTGTGTTTTAAGCCCGTCAAATTTTGGCGTTGTTGCCCGGAATTGGCAATCAATAGTGTTCGAAATAGTTTTTAGTGTTAATTCAGGAATTTTTTCTTTTATTTTGCTTTACTTTTCCCTTTTTACGGTTGGTGTTCTTTGACTATGCGCAGGTTGCAGGTAAGAGTGGTGCATGACTCGATCTTCTGGGAAAGAATTCCTACCATATGAACCAGAAATAGAAAAACAATTGTGACATCTGAGGAAGGAAAGAAATCTCACCGAGATGTTGGAAAAGGTTGGGCAATCCTCAACCACATATATGGCTGGAAACGGTGATGATAATGTGGACCTGTCTACAAGAAAGGCAGCCTAACAACGAGATAAAACTGTAAGGGATGCTGAAGAGGCAGCTATTAGAGATTAGCAGCATATTTATGAAGAAGATAAGGGTCACAGCCTTAATCAAAATCAACCTTTAGGGGTAGGCCAGTTCGGTAACATAGCTCTTGGTGCTGGGAGACCACTTGGTGATTACGCTACACCGGTCTACAGCCAAGGTTTATCAAGTATTATACCACCTCCAGTTGCGGCTAATAATTTTGAGTTGAACCAAAGGTTGCTCCAAACCCTTCAAAACTGTTGTGTCTTCAGAGGAAATACAAACGAAGATCCAAACAATCATCTAATGGACGTCAAGGAGATTATGAACACCTTTCAATACAATGGTGTGTCACAAGATACAGTTTACTTAAGGGCATTCCCCTTCACGCTCAAAGATGATGCGAAGCAAGCTTTGAATCTTGCCGCAAGGATCAATTAGAACACGGGGGGAGATGATCAAAAAAATTCTTGATAAGTATTTCTCCTCATCTAAAATGGGAAAGTTTCAAAGTGAGATCTATAACTTCTGCGAGAAAGATACTGAAACTATTTTTGAAGCTTGGGAGAGGTTTAAGGAGATTGTTAGAAAGTGTCAACATAGCAGAATTAAACTCTGGATGCGACTCCAAGATTTTTGGGATGGGTTGACACTGGCCTCATGTAGAACATTGAACAATGCAGTTGGAGGTCCTTTGATGAAAAATACACCAGAGGAGATAGTCACTATTCTCGATGAGTTATCTGAAGATGCAAATCAATGGCCATTTGAAAGTGTTGAAAGAAGACGGGGCAAAAGTGTTCACCAGGTTGATGTTAACACATATGTGCGAGTACATCTTGATGACATGGAGAAAGATATAAAGAAGCTAACCTTAGCTTCAATGCAGAGTGAGACTCACGCAGCATGTGATATTTTTGGAAGAGGACACCCTACTTATGATTGTCAAGCCTCAACTGAGGAAGTTAATGCTATTGGGAATTATAACTTCAATGCAATGGGTCATAAGCACCCCAAGTTTTCATGGAGTTTACCTGGGGGTACTGTAAATGCATGGCAACAAAAAAACTCCAGATTCCAGGGAAAAGGAGCTCCATACTTCCAAAATCAGCAAAGACAGCAGTTTCAACCTAACAATCCAATCAGCCTGGGCTATAAGATATGATGAAGTTCTTTATTGTCAAGACAGATGAAAGGTTATATGCTCAGGGTGCAGCTATCAAAGAACTTGGCACAGGGTTGTGAGACTTGGAGAATCAAGTGGTACAAATTTCCACCATATTGTCTGAAAGGATCCCAGATACTTTGCCAGCTGATACTGAAAGAAACCCCAAGGAGACGGTAAATGCGGTAACTCTAAGAAGATGACAAGTAGTGAAAGAGCCCACCCCAGCCCAAAGAGAGGTTATGCCTGAAAAAGAGAGTGGGCAGCAGTTGATGCCTGAAGAGAGCAAGCACATGTCTGCTTTACCTTTTCCCCAAAAGCTTTATAGAGAGAAGCTGGACAAGCAATTTGAGAGATTTCTGGATATGCTGAAACAAATTAATGTATACATAGAGGTGCTCTCCCAAATGCCAACTTATGCAAAATTCTTGAAGGAAATTGCGACAAAGAAAATAAAGATCGAGGAGACCTCATTAGTCAAGCTCATAGAGAATTACAGTGCAGTATTGCAAAACAAACTCCCACAAGAATGTGGAGATCCAGGGAGTTTTACTGAACCTTGTTCTTTAGGCTCTATTAATTTTGATAAAGCTTTATGTGTGTAACACCCTGTAAATTAGGCTTAGGTATGAATGATTTAAAGGAGTAGTAAGGTTATATTTTAGACATGTGAAATTCTATTGGTATGAGTATGGGTGGAAATAGTTATTTTAGAATCAAGACGAATGGTGAGGTATACAAGATTCGATAGAATCTGTGAAGTTTGCAAAGGGTCAATCTTGCAGATAGTTTACTGAAAATTGTGTAAGGAATTTGGGAAACATCAAAACATGAAAGTTGTAGGCCTTTGAAATAGATTTCCAATGATATATTATAGAACCCAAATAGATCTCTTTGAAAAAAGTTATGTGCGCTTTGCAAAATAGTGTGTAATATGCGCACCCCGAGCTCGGTCGTGCACATGTGGCAGTGTTCCTGCCATTTTGCATGGTCAGGCTTACAGGTGCATGGGGGTGCACTTGTAGAGTAATTTTTAAATCCCTATTTCATCCCCCTCATCCCCAAAACATAAAAACTTACTCTAGAAAGGAAAGCTCTCAAAAACCTAACTCCTTAAGGGTCCCTCTACCACTCAAGGGTAAGTTCTAATGGTGATTCTAAGTTAATTTTAATTTTCCAACATCCTATTAACATGGTTAAACCCTCCATATCATTAGATATTCGATTGGGACATCATTGTTGAGAGATGGAATCCTAGAACTCGAATTCAAGGGGATTGAACTTCAAAGAGGTAATGTCTTCACCCTCTAATTGATTCTAACATTAGTTTAATAATTATAGACCCTAGTTCATGAGATATGAGTTGATGGGTTTGATAGAAAAGCAATAACGGTTAAACATTTGGTGTTTTGATTGTTGATTATTGGTTAAGGGTGTTGTTTACCTTATGAGTGATAAAGAATAATGTTGATTATAACCATTTGAAACTTTAGAATTTATCTAGGAGCAAGAGAATGGGGTATTAGGTGTATAGACACCATTAATAAGGACTATAAAGATTTTATTCCCACCAAGTGTTTGATAAATGCTTATGTTACCAAAACATGAGTATCATAGCTAATATGGAATCCCTTTGACTTGTATTGCTATAGATTAAAGTTGAAAGGATTCACAACTGTTGTATTACGCTCAAGAGTAGAAAATTAAGGTATGTGAGGCTAACTCTTTACGTTTGGGAATGTCTATGATCTCCCTACGTCCCATTCATTATGACTATTACTAGTTTCCTCAGAAACTAATTATGCCTAGTTCCATGAATAGTAGTAGAACTTCTATTCTCTAGATGGCATGGTTTCATAATCATTCGATATTCTATGAGTTTCAGTTATGACAAATCACCTTATTATGAGTATATATCTCAGTCTAGTCCTATTCATTATTCCGGTATCATGTAACTCAGTATGGTTCTATTTCAGCATCATGTATTTCAGTATGATTCTCAGTTCATGATTCCAAGTTCCTGAATGTTGAACACATGTGATCACGCTCAACTATGTCTTATAGAAAGACTAAACGGGCACTGCAAATATAATCTGGGGTATTACGCCCAAAGTCGATCCCACATGGAATTTACGTATCAATTGAGTCTATAAAATACTAAACTGTTACTTAATCACTTTTCTCAAGACTTTCGAATATCAATTGGTGATGGTTACTAAATCTAATAAAAAAATAATAAATTAACAATTAACTAACAATATAATGTAAACGATGATAATAAAGGGTCTAAGGTTATGGTTTTCCCCCGTTGGTGAATTCTTCCTTGGATATGTCTTATAGTTTAATTGGCTATCTCTGTCAATCATGTACGCTCTAACTATCATAAATCTCTCTCAAGTAATTATGATAATTTACTAAACGCACTCTCTCAATTTACGCTAGCTAGATTGCAATACAGTTCACTTTAGATTGCACCCGAGGTATCGTTATCTCTAATCTAACCTCTAAACCCTCGGTTATGACTTTCGTCTATACTCCGGGAGTGGTGTTGTTCAAGAAACTACCTAAATATGCACTCTCTCTCAAGTAGATACATAATAAATAGGACTAGTTAATCAAGGGCCCTTTCAATCAACTATAATAAGAACGTAGTTGAATAAAACGAGATTAATCGACCAAAATATATTAATATCACAATGAATTCATCCCCAACGGGTTCTACCAAAACCCTAGACTAAAGAATTTATCTACTCATGTTATTGAGAATCAAAACTAAAAGAAATTGCATAATGGAAATACAAAGTAATGAATACTAGATGTAGAAATCAATGTTTGTCACTTCTATGGTGTTTTCTTGTTGAATCCTTCTGTATCACCTCCGTCGTCTCCGAATCCCCTTAAGTTGTGTTGTTTGGTGTCTATTTATATGTTTAGGGAAAACCCTAACCGTGTAGGAGACTTCTATTTCAATCGGGAAACACTTAAACTCATCAAAACTCGGACTTGGCCGAACTGGGAACCCCGGGCGTTTGGGCTCTAACGCACCCCTAAGGCCAGGGCAGGCCTGACGTTTGGGCCCTAACGCCCCCCTAACGCCAGGGGCTTCCTGGCCTTATTGGGTAAATTCCCCCCTAACGCCAGGTAGGGTCAGGCTTTAGGGGGCAAACGCCCGGCTAACGCCCGGGTGTCTCCTTTTGCGTATTTTCGACGTATTTGCATCCCTTTAGCTCCGTTTCCATCTCCAATTCACCTACACATAAAATAAACTCTATTAATCACATAACAAGTGTATTTTTATCATTAATGCACCTCAAATGTATGGTATATTACATATTAAACTATGCATTCTAGCCTCGCATCAACCTGTATTTGGGCCTGAGGTTGTAGTTTATGCTTTATGCATCATGGGGACTAAGGCCGTAGTTTATCAGATAAACAGGTTATTCATCATTCAGAAGAGGGAGTATTCGTAACCTTACTTCCTATGTTTAGTTCAGTTATCAGCTTCAGTTTTAGTATTTACAGTTTTTTCCTTCAATTGTTTTACATACAGTGCAATTCAAATGTACTGACGTCCCTTTTTTCCTGGGGCAATGATTTACAGGTTGATGACTCTTCTCGCTAGGACCTCTTGTATCAGCTAATGGTGAGCCCCAGTTTTTTGGGACATTATCCCTCCCTTTTTCAGTCATTATAGTACTTTCAGTTAATAAGGTATACTGGGGACCTTGTATCGGTAAATAGTAAGCATCTCAGTATTATTTAGAGGCTTCGTAGACAATAGTTCAGTCAATCAGATGTTAGCAGGATTTTAT
>ML371839.1:0-106357 GCA_005239525.1 Nicotiana knightiana | reverse complement strand
GTAGACAATAGTTCAGTCAATCAGATGTTAGCAGGATTTTATGTGTTAGCCTTCTCGGCTACTCGTTTTTTTTTTTTTGCAGACTTTTCAGTATTTTCTGCATCTATGATATTTCAGTCAGACTCTTTAGCAGATCATCATGTTGTATATTTATATATAGCTTACAGTTATACAACATGTTGATCTAGATATACAGTTGGTTCGCTCGGTCACATGTAGTTAGGCACCGAGTGTCGTGTTACGCCCAGGCCATGGTTCGGGACGTGACAAAGCTTGGTATCTGAGCCTATGTTCAAGAGTCGTAGGGAGTCTATGAAGTCGTGTCCAGTGGGGTTACTTTTATGTGTGTGCACGTGCCACACGTGTAAACAGCTTACCACCAAGACATCTAGGATTGTTCCATTTCTTTCATACTCTAGATTGTGCAGTTAGAGCTATGCTTCAAGAATCTTTCTAACTCGTGCGAATTGCGTATTTCAGAAAAATGCCTGCAAAAAGAAAGTACACCAGGAGGGCCTCCGCTACTAGCCATATGCGTTTCTTGAGCATTTTCTACGCATTGAGGTCTTGGAAGTTAAGGCTTTGGAGTTTGAGAGACTCAAACAGAATGATATGAGTGTGAATGAGTACTACCTCAAGTTCGTCTCTCTGGCTAGGTATGCTCCGAAAATGGTACGTGATATGAGGCCAGAGTTAGGCGGTTTATTTTGAGGCTTTCAGATGACTTATTTGTTGATGCTAATATAGTTTCTCAGAATTATGACATGAACATCACTAATATGGTTGCCTTTGTTCAAATGAACAAAGACAAGTTGAAGGAAGAAGAGCGGCTACAGAGAGAGAAGGACAGGGAATGCAAGAAGACTAAGTCTGCAGGAAATTTCAGCCATGGGGAATCTCAGGCAGGACGCAATCGCCAGTTCTTCAGGAAATGAAAATCAGGACCTGCTTCATCTTCCTCTAGTGCACTAGTTCAGAGGTCCAAGTTTAACAAGAAAAGCCAAAATTTCAGAGCGGCAGGCTCACAGTCACAGACTAGTGTGGGTTATAGAGGCCTTGAGTACCCTACTTGCAACACGTGTGATAAGAAGAATTCAGGGGTGTGTCCTTTGGGCACAAATGGTTGCTTTGGGTGCGGTCAGCATGACCACTTCTTGAGGGATTGTCCATCAGAAAGGCAGAACAATGTAGGCAATGTAGCTCAGTCCACTAATTCAGCAGCCCCTCATAACTCTCAGGCCCAGCAAGGGCGTGGTGCAGCAAAGTCAAGTAATGCCGGCGGTGGTCAACACCGTTTGTATGCCCTGGCAGACCGTCAGGATACGGAGGCTCAGGGAGATGTTGTCACAGGTATGCTAACAACATTCACTTTTGATGTCTACGCTCTTATAGATCCGGGATCCAACCTATCTTATGTAACTCCATATATTGCTACGAAATTTGGGATAGAACCATAAAAGTTGTGTGAACCTTTTGAAGTATCCACTCCTTTTGGAGAATCAGTTATAGCTAGATGTATCTATAGGGGATGTCCAATAAAAGTGTATCATCATCTTACTGTAGAAGACTTAGTAGAATTGGAGATGGTAGACTTCGATGTGATCATGGGCATGGATTGGTTAGAGTCTTGTTATGCCACAGTGGGTTGTAGGACCAAAATAGTAAGTTTCGAATTTCCCGGTGAACCTGTCTTAGAATGGAAGGGTGATGCAGTAACACCTAGGTGTAGGTTTATTTCCTATCTTAAAGCCAGAAAGATGATCTCCAAAGGGTATATCTATCACCTGGTTCGAGTTAAGGATGCAGATGCTCAGATTCCTACTCTCCAGTCGGTACCAATTGTAAATGAGTTCCCAGAAGTATTCCCCAAAGATCTTCCCGGAGTCCCTCCCGATAGGGAGATTGACTTTGGAATTGATCTACTCTCCGACACTAAGCCTATATCTATTCCACCTTATAGAATGGCTCCAGCAGAGTTGAAAGAGCTGAAAGTCCAATTGAAGATCTTCTAGATAGGGATTCATAAGGCCAAGTGTCTCACCTTGGGAGCGCACCGGTCCTGTTTGTCCGAAAGAAGGATGCGTCTTTGCGCATGTGCATTGACTATCGTCAGCTGAATAAAGTCACCATAAAGAACAATTACCCTCTTCCCAGAATAGATGACTTATTTGATCAACTTCATGGTGCCCAGTGTTATTCCAAGATTGACCTCAGATCGGGATACCATCAGTTGAAGGTTAAGGAAGTCGATATTCGAAATACAGCTTTCAGGACTCGGTATAGGCATTTTGAATTTTTGGTAATGTCATTTGGTTTGACGAATGCACCAGCAGCTTTCATGAACCTTATGAATAGGGTCTTCAAGCCCTATCTTGATCTGTTTGTTATTGTGTTTATTGATGACATCTTGATTTATTCACGTAGCGAAACTGACCATGCAGAACATCTCAGAATTGTGTTGTAGACACTGCAGGATCACAAGCTATATGCGAAATTTTCTAAGTGTGAATTCTGGTTGAAATTAGTAGCATTTTTGGGCATGTCATCTCAAGGGAAGGCGCGAAGGTGGACGTTTAGAAAATAAAGGCAGTGAAGAATTGGCCTAGACCCACCTCAGTATCCGATATAAGAAGTTTCTTGGGTCTAGCAGGCTATTATAGGCGTTTCGTAGAGGGATTTTCTTCTATCTCATCCCCTTTGACTAGATTAACTCAGAAGAAAGTTAAGTTTCAATGGTCGGACACTTGCGAGAAAAGTTTTGAGGAGTTAAATAAGAGGTTGACCTCAGCTCCAGTCTCGACGCTACCGGAAGGAGTCGAAGGGTTCGTTGTTTATTGTGATGCTTCAAGGGTTGGCGTTGGATGTGTATTCATGCATCATGGAAAAGCCATAGCCTACGCATCGAGACAACTCAAGGCTCATGAGAAGAATTATCCGACTCATGATCTTGAATTAGCAGTTGTGGTGTTTGCACTTAAAATCTGGCGCCATTATTTGTATGGGGTGCATGTTGACATTTTTACAGATCACAAGAGTCTCCAGTACATCTTCAAGCAAAGAGAATTGAATCTACGTCAGAGGCGGTGGCTCTAATTACTTAAAGATTATGATGTTGATATTCTCTATCATCCGGGGAAAGCCAATGTTGTAGCCGATGCCCTCAGTCGGCGTTCTATGGGAAGCTTAACTCATGTTGAGGCAGACAAGCGAACTATGATGAAGGAATTCCACCGCTTAGAAAGTATGGGAGTTCGAATTTTGGACTCCGAAGATGGTGGCGTTGTTCTTCAGAACAGAGCTGAATCCTCCTGAGTAGCCGATGTGAAGGAAAAGCAGTTCGGTGATCCCTACTTATTGCAGTTGAAGGAAGGAATTCACAAACACAAGACTACGACTTTTGAACAAGGGGCAGATGATGGTACTTTGAGGTACAGATGCAGACTATGTGTTCCAGATGTAGATGGGCTCAGAGAGCGGATTATGTCAGAAGCCCACAATTCCAGGTATTCCATTCACCCAGGTTCCACCTAGATGTATCATGATCTTAAGGAAGTGTATTGGTGGAACGATATGAAAAAGAATATACCAAACTTCGTGGCTAAGTGTCCAAATTGTCAGCAGGTGAAAGTCGAACACCAGAGACCTGGTGGATTAACTAGAGTATAGAAATTCCCGTTTGGAAATGGGAGATGATAAACATGGACTTCATAACAGGTCTACCTCGCTTGTTTCAGGAGCATGATTCGATTTGGGTGATTGTAGACCGACTTACCAAGTCAACTCACTTCTTTCCAGTGAAGACTACAGATTCGACCAAGGATTATGCCAAGTTGTATATCAAATAAATCGTCTGATTGCATGGGACTCTTTTGTCCATCATCTCAGATCGTGGTGCTCAGTTCACATCGAATTTTTGGAAATCCTTTCATAAGGGATTGGGCACAAGGGTGAACCTCATCACTCATCCTCAGACAGATGGCCAGATGGAGTGCACCATTCAGACTCTTGAGGATATGTTGAGGGCATGTGTTATCGATTTTAAAGGTAATTGGGATGATCATCTACCTCTCATTGAGTTTTCTTATAATAACAGTTATCACTCTAGTATCAAGATGGCACCGTACGAAGCTCTATATGGGCGAAAGTGTAGATCACCAATTGGTTGGTTTGAAGTTGGAGAAGCGGAGTATTTAAGACCCGATTTGGTCTATCAGGCTATGGAAAAAGTCAACTTGATACAAAAGCATTTGAAAATGGCTCAAAGTCGCCAAAAGTCCTACTCGAACGTGCGGGTAGAGACTTAGAGTTCCAAGTTGATGATTGGGTGTTTCTGAAAGTTTCAACTATGAAAGGCGTTATGAGATTTGGGAAGAAGGGAAAGCTTAGTCCCCGCTATATTGGGCCATATAGAATCCTGCGAAGGATCAGGCGGGTGGCTTATGAGTTAGAATTGCCACAATAATTAGATGTTGTATACCCATTGTTTCACGTGTCCATATTGAAGAAATTCATCAGAGATCCGTCATTTGTGGTGCGTACGGAGATTGTAGGGGTTAAAGACAGCTTGTCTTACGAAGAAAGTCCAGTGTCTATTCTTGATCGTCAAATCTGCAAGCTCAGAACTAAGGAAATTGCTTCAGTAAAAGTGCTTTGGTTGAAGAGGCTACATGGGAAGCCAAAGAGGACATGAAGTCCAGATATCTCCATTTCTTTGAAGAGCAAACGGAAAATGTGGAAGGTAATTAACCTTTCCGTTCAGGCCTTATATTATAATCTCCATGTCCTTCAGTAATTACTCAGCTTAGTATTTAGTGACCATGTACTCGTTCAGTTTGATATACATGTATTCATGATATTTCAGTATTCGCATATCTCCATCACACCCGTTTAATGTCCATAGATAGTCGTAGTTGCAGCCAGGACCATCATTCGAGGACGAATGATTCCAAATGGGAGATAATGTAACACGCCGTAAATTCGGCTTAGGTACGAATGAGTTAAAGGAGTAGTAAGGTTATATTTTGGACATGTGAAGTTCTATTGGTATGAGTATGGGTGGAAATAGTTATTTTAGGATCAAGATGAAGAGTGAGGTATACAAGATTCGATAAAATCTACGAAGTTTGCAAAGGATCAGTATTGAAGGAGGTTTAGTGAAAATTTTGTAAGTAATTTGGGAAAACTCAAAACATGAAAGTTGTAGGCCTTTGAAATAAATTTCCAGCGATATATTGTGAAACCTAAACAGATCTTTGTGCAAAACGTTATGTGCATTTTTCAAAATAGTGTGCAATATGCGCGCCCCGAGCGCGGCCGCACACATGTGGAAGTGTTCCTGCCATTTTGCACGGTCAGGTGCATGGTCAGGCCAACAGGTGCACGGGGGTGCACTTGGAGAGTCATTTTTAAATCCCTACTCCATCCCCCACATCCCCAAAACATAAAAACTTGCTCTAGAAAGGAAAGCTCTCAAAAACCTAACTCCTTAAGGGTCCCTCTACCACTCAAGGGTAAGTTCTAATGGTGATTCTAAGTTAATTTTAATTTCCCAACATCCTATTAGAATGGGTAAAATCTCCATATCATTAGATATTCGATTGGGACATCATTGTTGAGAGAAGGAACCTTAGAACTAGAATTTAAGGGGATTGAACTTCAAAGAGGTAATGTTTTCACTCTCTAATTGATTCTAACATTGGTTTAATAATTATAGACCCTAGTTCATGATATATGAGTTGATGGGTTTGATAGAGAAGCATGAACGGTTATAGAGTTTGGTGTCTTGATTGTTGATTATTGGTTAAGGGTGTTGTTTACCTTATGGGCGATAAAGAATAATGTTGATTATAACCATTTAAGACTTTAGAATTTATTTAGGAGCAAGAGAATGGGTATTGGGTGTAGAGACACCATTAATAAGGACTATGAAACTTTTATTCCCACCAAGATTTCGATAAAATTCTTATGTTACCAAAACATGAGTATCATAGCTAATATGGAATCCCTTTGACTTGTATTGCTATAGATTAAAGTTGGAAGGGTTCACAAACATTGTATTACGCTCAAGAGCAGGAAGTTAAGGTATGTGAGGCTAACTCTTTACGTTTGGGAATGTCTTTGATTCTCCCTACATCCCATTCATTACGACTATTACTAGTTTCCTCAAAAAGTAATTATGCCTAGTTCCATGAATAGTAGTAGAACTTCTATTCTCTAGATGGCATAGTTTCATAATCATTCGATATTCTATGAGTTTCAATTATGAAAAATCAACTTATTATGAGTACATATCTCAGTCTAGTCCTATTCATTATTCTGGTATCATGTAACTCGGTATGGTTCAGTATTTCAGCATCATGTATTTCAGTATGATTCTCAGTTCCTGATTCTAAGTTCCTGAATGTTGAACACCTGTATTTGGGCCTGAGGCCGTAGTTTATGCTTTATGCATCATTGGGCCCGAGGAAGTATACATATACTTGGGCCCGAGGCCTATATATATATAGGGGGCCTGAGGATGTAGTTTATCAGATAAACAGGTTGTTCATCATTCAAAAAAGGGAGTATTTGTAACCTTACTTCCTATGTTTAGTTCAGTTATCAGTTTCAGTTTCAGTATTTACAGTTCTTTCCTTCAGTTATTTTTTTTATACCAGTGCAACTCAAATGTACTGACGTCCCTCTTTTCTCGGGGCCTGCACCTCGCAATGCAGGTAACGATTTACAGGTTGACGACTCTTCTCGCTAGGACCTCTCATAACAGCTGTTGGTGAGCCCAAGTTTTTCGGGGCGTTATCCCTCCCTTTTTCAGTCATTATAGTACTTTCAGTTAATAAGGTATACCGGGGACCTTGTCTCGGTAAACAGTTAGCATCTCCGTATTCTTTAGAGGCGTCGTAGACTATAGTTCAATCAGTCAGATGTTAGAAGGCTTTTATGTGTTAGCCTTGTCGGCTACTCGTTTATACTTGTAGACTTTTCATTATTTTCCGCATCTATGATATTTCAGTCAAACTCTTTAGTAGATCATCATGTTGTATATTTATATCTAGCTTACAGTTATACAACATGTTGATCCAGCCATATAGTTGGTTCGCTCGGTCACATGTAGTCAGGCACCGAGTGTCATTTTATGCCCAAGCCATGGTTCAGGGCGTGACAATGTGATTCTGGTGCCTTAATTAATTTAATGCTTTTGTCTATTTACAGGAAGGTGGAGAGTCATATTGCAGAGGTAAGGCCAGTGCCAATATCTTTGCAGCTGGTAGACCAAACAACTCTGATACCCGAGGGAATAGTGTAAGATGTGTTAGTTTGGGTAGATAAGATTGTATTTCATGTAGAATTGATAGTGGTGAATATGGAGGAGAATAAGGAGGTCCTCTCATCTTAGGAAGTCCATTCTTAGCAACGGGTAGAGCACTTTTAGATATACACCAAAAGGAAACTCATGCTTAGAGTGGGTGAGGAGACGATGACTTTTGATATGAATGTAGAAAAGGGGGGGCACAAAAAGAGAAGTCAGCTGCAAGTGTTGAGTGGAAGGTGAAGAGTTTAAAAAAAGTTTGCGACGAGTGGAAAATATAAGTGTGGGGTGTACCCCAAGAAGGCTGAGAAGAAGCTATCTGCATGGATGTGTACATTGGTTCGGACGTGTGGAATGGAGTCCAACTTCGACTCAGACCCCGACTAGATGATCAGGGAAGTTCCTTTACCTTATGCTTTTTAATTGTGTGTGATGGGGACATGCACAACTCAAAGTGTGAAATAGAGGGAAAATTGTATGTTGTATGTATGTTTAGAAAATTAAATTTTTTTTATTTTTCTCGATGATGGATATCATTCGACAGGTTTCTCGAGGGATTAAAGACAAAAGAAAAGGACAAAAGGATTTTATTTTGTTAAGTAGTGTAATAAATCCCCCTTGGTTTTTCTTTGCGTCGCGATTCTTTTCCAAAATTTTGTTTGAACCGGGTGTAGTTAGATTTTTGTTCTTAGAAGTAGGAATCCTTGTTCTATGAGTTGAATTGGAAGAAATATCTCTTAATTGTTTTATGTCTTGAGAATAGTGAGTACTTTAGTTGTGACGCTTAGGCTCAGTTTTTTATTTATGTGTACCTTAAATTGTATGATCTTAACTTTGCTTAACTGCTTTGACTAGAGTGTCTTAATATTCCAATCTTAAGTGAGTTATGTGTCATGTGTGTGTATGAGGTTTTGGTGTATTTTGTGCAGTACATTTGATGTCTAGAACTTTCCCCGTGTGTTTGCAAAGCGAAATAGTAGTTTTATTAAGTCTTGGAAGTGATATAGGGATTTCTTTGTTGACACTGTTATATTGCTTGCCTAATTGTTATGCATCATAGTTAACCCCTTTGAGCCTGTAATCCTGATTCTTTGGCAACCACATTACAAGTCTTATCCAGTTGTTTGAATTAACCATCTAGTTGAACCATTTACCTCTCGTGAGCACTTGAATTGATTATGAACTTTGTAAAATTTGAAATGTGGGGTGGTTGGTTTGGCTTTTGATTTGAACGAATGAAATAAGGAGAAGGTGAACTGAACTGAAAAAGTAAGAGCCACTTGAATTGAAGAAAAAAAGAAAAGACGTATTAATTGTATTATTGTGAAAAATGTTCTTTGATAGTGGTAACTCTTGATGCATTTGTGCTTAAAGAAGTTTGGAGCTAATGTATATTGATGTGAAGGTGGAGTTATGGTTTTACATAAGTGTAAATGTATGTATTAAATTGGTTAGGGAGGTGTAGCCACTCTTATATCTAAATGTATCCTACCCATCCCACAGCCTATACTACAACCAATTAAAGTCCTAGTTGATCCTTAACTGGATAAGCTAAATTAGTTGAGTAATACACTATGGGAAAGCCCATGGTTCCTCTTTTGTGGCATATGAATGTTATTTCTGAGAGTGAGTGAATTCTTTCTATCTAGAGTTCCTATTTGTTCTTAATTTCTATTGTGTGTGGAACTGCTCTTTTTTGTTGTGAGGGCACTTGATTCATGAAGGAAAGGTAATGTCATTGACCTCTGTGTTAGAGTAAGTGAGAGAGTTATGAATAAATTGTGGTGCTTTTGAGTCAAATCTTGAGGCGAGGATGTTATGTAAGAGTGCTTAGTCTATTTTAAATATTCTTGGCGTAATTAGTTATGAGAGTTATTTAGAAAGGGCGTGTCTATATAAAGTGTAGTTTGATTGCTCAAGGAAGAGAAATGGTTTAAGTGTGGGGTGTTGATGGTAAGCCATAATATCATATTTTAGTCACCTATTACACTCTAATTTACTGCACTTTAATTGAGTTGCACTTTAATCGCTAGTGTTTTGCAATAATTGTGTGTTTTATACCTTGTAGGAGGATTCTGAGCTATGTAAATGTTATGGAGCTATTTGAGTGAATTGGAGCTTTGAATTCTGAGTAAAATCACAAGGGAGTAAGCCGAGATCACGTTCAGGGGTCGAAGACCAAGTCCAATGTCAAAATTGAAGCGAAAAGCCAGACTCAGAGGAAACTACACAAGCGCGGGGCGTGGGGCGACGCGTCACGTGCCACGTCTGTGTAAAATCCTGCCATTTGTCAAAAATAAACTCTCTGGAAATCCCCAATAATGCTCGGCATGGCGCGTCGCCCCATGCGGCGCGCCTGCACTATGTTTACAGAGTATTTTCCTATTTCACGCAGGAGAAGGTATTTTTATCTGGGCCCATCCTACTTGGTATAAATACATCGAAAAAAATTATTTTGGGGAATTTTGACACATCTAAGACGAATGAGTCTAAGGAGGAGGTGGAGAAGTGAAAGCACAAGGAATTCATCATTCAATCCTCATTCGAGACAAGAGTTTGTATAATTTTATGCTTTTCTTTATATTTGTGATGAATTACTCCATATTTATGGAGTAGTTCCCTTTAGAGATTGATGAATTTGGTGTATTGACATTTGTTTTTGGATATTAACTCTAGTTTTTATGTATTGAATCGTTTTGGGTGTTTTAATTGTTGCATCTATATCCACATGTTCATGTAATCGAGAGAGGCTAACTTGTGATATATTTGTATTATTTTGTTGGTTGAATTCAATAATTCTTCTTAGTAATCAAAAGAGGCTAGTTGAATTATTGTTTAAACCTAGTTAGGAGGATAATCGAAAGAGGTTCTCTTAAAGACCAATCCACTACGAATTCTTGCATATCTTCACCAAGCTTAAATTGGTTCATATTATGAGGTTCTGATTTAATCGAGAGAGGAGTACTAAACGTTTGAACTAATAATTACTGAGTGAACTTGAGAGACTCATTTGAAAATTAAAAGTGAATTTACTAGAGTTAAATCTCAAACAATTATCTTGCACCTATCCAATCAACCCCTATTTTCTCCCATTGATATCTTCCCTGCTTACTTTTGTTTGATTATCATTAGTCAATAGATCAAGATTCTTAGTTAATTTTAGTTATTAATCATATAATTCTCAATTGTTGATTCTCCCGGATAGCAATCAAGCTAGAAACTACAAAAATATTATTTAAATCTAATCCCTGTGAATATGATGTTAGAGTACTACCTTTGACTAGCGAGCATATTTAATTGTGTGTTTTAAGCTCGTCACATAGTCTCACACTCCCACTCATCATGCTCAATCACTCCGCACACTCAGTATCAGCACTGTATGGTACCTTCTACGGCGCACAACAAATTCCATCATGAATCAACAGTAACTGCGCTCACTGTGGGTATGCAGACTCCGGAGGGACGGATCCTACCCAAACGCTAACATAAGTTGTTGCGGCGTGCAACCCGATCCCATCATGAATCAATAGTGCTTGTTGTCGCGTGTATCTCGATCCCATCAATCAATAACACTTGTTGTGGTATGTAGCTCGATCCCATCAATATCACGCACAATCCAGTCCTCAGGCCCCAACTCAGTCATCAATCTCTCTAGTCTCTCGAGCTCACAAATCTCATGCCAAACAGCCCGAATAATGATAACAACATGATGTGATAAAAAATGATAACAGAGACTAAGCTATGATATGTAAATGAATGAATATGACTGAGTATGAAAATGCAATTTAGGCAAATAACTCAACAACATAAACGACCTCAGTAGGTCAACAGAATAAGCATGTAGCCTAAACATAGTTTCTAACAGGGATCACAGCTCAGTTACTCTAGCACGTAGAAATTTCATGGATAAAAATAAGATTAGGTAACTACGCAGTATAAAGAATCAACCGAGTCATGCTTCTCACGGTGCACGCCCACATGCCTAGCATCCTTTTCACCTCAACACCGAACACATATCACGTATATTCAAGGGTTCATACCCTCAGCACCTAGTTTAGAAGTGTTACTTACCTCGAACAAGCCAAATCCAATACCGAGCAAGCCAAACGATGCTCCAAATATTCCATCCCATGCGTAGCGACCTTAGAACGGCTCAAAACTAGCCAAAATAAACTCAAGAACACAAATAATGCCAAAGGAAACAAACTCAACCGATAGAGGTGGAATCTTTGATCAAAAGCCCAAAGTCAACAAAAAGTCAAACCCTACCCCGCACCTCGAAACCAGACAAAACTCACAAAATACGACAACCCATTCAATTATGAGTCAAACCTTACTAGTTCACTCAAAATACCGACTCCAAATCGATGTTCAAAACTCAAAAAATTGCTCTATGAAACTTTAGACAAAAATTCCCAATTTCTCTTTAAAATTCATAATCCAATAACCAAAAATAAATATAGATTCCTGAAATATAATCATAATCGAGTTAAGGATGCTTACCCCAATCCATGTGGTGAAATCCCTCTCATAAGTCGCCCAAGACCGAGCTCCAAATCTCAATATATCATAAAAATAACCAAGACCTCGAATAA
Source organism: Nicotiana knightiana (assembly GCA_005239525.1). NCBI lineage: Eukaryota > Viridiplantae > Streptophyta > Magnoliopsida > Solanales > Solanaceae > Nicotiana > Nicotiana knightiana. The sequence continues at coordinate 94,456 of ML371839.1, read as the reverse complement.
AATAGAATCTGCCCAGCCCTTTTCGTTTTGGAAAAATAATTGACTTGAAGCCCACTTCTACGGAATTAGCTGGAGAAATGGCCCTTTGCACCTGCGGAACACCATCCGCTCCTGTGCAATCGCAAGTGCGATAACAAAACGTGCACGCTCATAAGCTAAAGATCTCGCTTCTGCGCGCACGCAGGTGCACTTCTTCTTCTACATCTGTGATGGTCCCCCAGCCTAGACTTTTCCCGATTTTGCGACCAATTGTCCATAACTACAAACACGCTTCCGCGTCAATTCTTCCGCAGATGCGGGAACACCAGAACCAGAACTTCTTCAGCAATGCAACATGCGACAAAATGATATGAACCTCGTACGAATCTTACCTGAGCCACTCGGGACCCCGTCTGAATATACCAACAAATCCCATAACACAACACGGACCTACTCAAGGCCTCAAATCACGCTTAACAATATAGAAACGACGAACCGTACCTCAAATAAAATATAATGAACTTTGAACTTTCAACTTCTAAAACTCGTGCCGAAACATATCAAATCAACTCGGAATGAACTCAAATTTTGCGCACAAGTCCCAAATCACATAACAAAGCTAGTCCAATTCCCGAAACCAAAATCTGAATCTGATATCTTCAAAGTCAATGCTCGGTCAAACTTATGAACTTTCCAAACCTTCAAATTTCTAACTTTCGCCAATTAACACCAAAACCTTATAGAAATATCCAAATGCGAAGCTGAACATATGCCCGAGTCTAAAATACCAAACGGATCTAATGGAACCATCAAAAATTCGTTCCGGGGTCAAATACATAAAATTCAAAATTGGTCAACTCTTCCAACTTAAAGCTTCAATAATGAAATTCATTCTTCCAACCTAATTCTGAGTCACTCGAAAACATAAATCGACGATACCAACAAGTCGTAATACATCATACCGTGCCACTCATTCCCTCAAACCACCAAGAATAGTGAAAATGCTCACAACGACTGGTCGGGTCGTTACATAAACATTGTCTCCATCACATTGCATGAGGCTAAACACTGCCTCCATTACTGCATAAGTCTAAATGTTGCCTTTCTCTACATGAGACTAAACATTGTCTCCATTACATTGCATGGGCGCCGCACCCCGTGACGCGGCATTAAAAAATGCGGCCAGCTTTAAATTTAAAAAAAAAATTGAAAAGAAAAAAGTAATGCCCAATCCCTCTATCTAAAACAACCCTCTCCCTCCCCCATCTCACTCTTTTTTTTTCATTTTGCTCCTATTCGCTCTTTCAATGCCCTCTCTAACTCGCCTCCAAATTCCCCTTCCTCTCCTTCAATTTATTCCACTCAAATTCCCCCACCTCCATCACTCATCAAGGTAAGTTATTCTTCTCTCCTCTTATCTTCCTCTTACTATTTAGTTGTAGAATTAGGTAATTTTAGTTTGATTTTCCTAACCCTAGGTAGATTTAGTTTTGCTAATCTTTTAGTTGTTTTTCATAATTTTGCCGAAATTGTACTTGATTTTGTGTGGATCTTTGTTGTTATTATGCTTGTGGATGATTGTTGGTATGTCTTGGTGGCATTGGAGTTATTTTGTGATGAGGTTTAGTGGGGGTACGTTTTGGGCCGAAAATTAGAGGCCATGTGGGATGTATTATGTGCTCTCTATGAAATTGTTATGTTGTAGCGAAGTTAGAGTTGTATTGGATGATGTGGTTGGTGTATAATCGTGGGTGATGCATGTCCAAGTTAAAGTTGAAGAAAGTATTAAAACTAGTATCTATTACATGTTTGAAATAATGCCTCAATGACATCAATGGTGAAGTATGAACACAAAGTTGACTCTTGTGACTTAGTAATGAACTTGTTGTTAGATGATGAGTGTGGGATGGGCGATCATGTGATAATTTTGTAAACTTGTGAAGAGTTAGCCCGGGGTGCTAATTGATTGTCCACTTCATTATTGTACTAGTTGCTAATTAAGATGTCCGATTCATGCTAAGTAATCGTGTAGTATGGTAGTGTAGCTTCTAAATATTATTGGTAGTAAACTAGTATAACTTCTTAGTTTTCTTTTCTTACTTACTAGTTTAGCTTCTTGATTTTGTATTTTACAATAGTGCAGTCCGTGGTTATGTGTTATAATATTATGTTGGTGGTTGAGCGGGTTGTTGATTACTTGTGGTGTGCTTCCAGTGGGGTAGTCTGAGTCCCCAGTATACATTGAACTTGTGAACATGCCAATAACATAAGTGAGGGGTGGTAATTGTTGATACCCAATTTTTCCCTCATATTTTATAAAGTATTCCATGTACTTTCAAAATATCATGTTGCATTATTACAGAATTTACAAGAATCATATAAGTATTTTTTATAATTTTAAAAATTTTAAAATTGATTTTTCTTGCGTTTAAATTATTCAAATATCTATTAATTATCACCCCAAATATTTTTGGGGTGATTTAATCATCAAAATTCATTATTTATACCCACATGCATGTTTTATAATATTTTACTTTATTTCATATAATTACATTTGTATTTTTTGAGCAATTTACATATTTTTGCAATAATAGTCTATACTTTACAAATAATTGCATTTACCATTTTATTTAGGGTCAAAATGATTTTTTTATATTTTTATAATTTTCATCTATTATTTTAAAATATTAGGTTGTATAACTAGTATTTTTTAATACTTATTTAGTTATTTTATTAATTTATTTTTCCCTTACTTTCTTTATTTTAAAATATGGAACAAGTTATGCCAATTTTCAGACCAAATTAAAGGCCAAAACACCCAAAACCTCAACCCAATGACCCCTATCCCAATACCAATGGCCCACTACCCCATACTTGTCCGCTAACCCGATCCGCCTATCATTAAATCCTGGTGTCACGTCCCAATTTCCCCTCTGTTGGGTATCGTGATGGCACCTAGTCTTAAGGACTAGATAAGCATATCATTTACGTAATAACAATAATAATAAATAAAATCTAATAATTTCTGAAAGGAAATTCTTTATACAGTCTATATTTTCCCCAAAATCGGTAGTACAAGTCATAAGATCTACAGAGTTTGCTACAACTTCTAAATACAATTGTCTGGAAATAAGTAAAAACAGTGTGAAATACAAAAGTAGGAAGGTGACTCCAAAGCCTGCAAATGCAGCAATAGGTTTACCTTAAGTCTCCACCACAGCAATTCGTGTTGCTAGCTATTGATCAACTAGTTGCGCAATACCTGGATCTACACAAAAATGTGCAGAAGTGTAGTATGAGTACACCACAGCGGTACCCAGCAAGTATCAAAACTAACCTCAGTGAAGTAGTGGCGAGGAACAGTCAAGACATCTATTGGACTAAACAACCTGAACGGGTATAAGCATAGGAACAACAGAGTATGATATCTACATAATGACTACGCGAATGGCAAGTATTACGGTAGTTACAGTAAGAAGAGAAAAACAACAACTATACCATAATTATGACATAGAAGAATGAACGGAAACACAACCTAAATCCGATAATCACCGATAAAGGAAAGACAATAATACCTCAACTACAACGACCGTTTTAACATCAGGTTTCAATCAATAAACTCCATGAGGTACCGAACCTCAGACTATTCATACTCACGGGTCCCAATATCTGAACCCTAACATTTGGCATCATGTGCCCTCATTTCACCTCATTACCGCACGGGCGACTCACGTGCCAAATAGAACCACTCTCACAAAAAAAAAAGTAAGTAAAACAAGGGTATCTATACTCAACAATGACAAGGAAGCCCCTTAATCCGATAAGAATGCTTAACTACGTGTATGCTTATGCAAGTGTCCTAACATAGTTCAAACCAGCTAGTAAGCATAAGAAAAGGGACGGATAGCATGTAGAATGTTTCTTCACAACTTTCAAAAGATAAAGCTCACACAGGTGAGTGTAATACTAAACAAGTATCAACAACAAGAATTCCACCAGGTCAACACAAGTCATCGCAAATCAATCTCTGACACAACCCACTTTGTCTCGCCATGTGTGCAATAGTAACGTAAATGCCCGCCTTGTCTCACCACACGTGCATAATCATGTTCCTACCTTGTCTCGCCACATGCGAAACCCACACACACGCGCACACACACACACACACACACACACACACACACACACACACACATATATATATATATATATATATATATATATATATATATATATATATATATATATCCCGCCTTGTCACGCCGCATATGCAAATATCAATAGTAACAACAACACGACAGAAACCTCATGCAACCCCATATCAACAACCGCACGGCAGAAAACTCGTGCATCACCACAACAAGTACAACAGCAACAATGGCAATAATACAAAGTATGGTAAGTAAATCAACTCAAGAACCTTCAATCACAAGAAACGGTAGAACTAGTTCACCAGGAGTAACCACAATAAGGAATACTAGGCATAATAAGAACAGCTCAACAAGGAAGAAAATAACATGTAACAATAGTCCACAATGCATGGTTCAACAACCAAGAAACTAACACGAGTCAAATAATTCCATATAAGGGAAAATCCACTAAGGCATAGGATTTCTAAGCTTCTTTTAAGTTTGGTCAATTATGGGAGAGATACAACCAATTCAAATAAAAGTAGGCTGCGAGAAGATCACCATAACCTTGATTAAGGGAGAACATTTAAAAAAGTGATAACTACAACTTCAAATAAAAATAAGTAGTCAGGGAAAAGATAACATGGCAATGGGAGAGATAACAGTTTCAATTAAGGCACATATGAACCAAGTAACAATAAGAGTGGATCATGAAGCAATTGAATCTAATTAAGCAGGTAAGGGTAAAACTAGTAATTAAGGAACGTAATCATAACAATAACAATTGCATATTCAATGAATACAAGGATCTAGGAACCTTAAAAAGGACAATTTCCACAAATAAGTTCGAGCACGCAATTGTCACCTCACGTACACGGATAACAATCAACATAGAAGACTCAAATCCTAAGGGGTAGTTCCCCCACACAAGGTTAGGCAAGATACTTACCTCAAAGAAGACAAACTGATACTCAAAAATCAACTTCTCGAGTGAAAAGACCTCCGTACGGCTCAAATCTAATAGAAAATAACTTCAAAGCACAAATAAAACTTATAAGAAACTATTCTAGATCATAAAGTCTCAATCTTTATAAAAATCTAGAAATCGATCCCAAAAGTCCACCCCCGGGCCCGCACCTTGAAACCCGAAAAATTTCACAAAACCCAACGCCCATTCCGATATGAGTTCAAACATACTAAAATTATCAAATTCCGATACCATTTCATCCCTCAAATCATGATTTTTAATTTTGAAAATTTTCTTCAAAATTTTCCTCAACTCAAAATACAAATTAAATGATGAAAATGAAGATAAAATCATGGAATATATTAAATACTAGGTGAAGAACACTTACTCAATCGATTTGCTTGAAAAATCCACAAAGAATCGCTCAAAACCGAGCTCTACAAGTCAAAATATGATGAAAATGGCCAAACCCTCGATTTGGAAAACTTATATTCTGTCCAGGTCTAAACGCATCGCGAACGCGAAGAAAGGCTCGCGAACGCGGAGAAAGGCTCGCATTTGCGAAGAAGGAAAGTAAGGTTGTCCATAAAAACCCTCCGCGCATGCGAGGGAAGGAGTGCGAACGCAAAGAACAAGGGACGGAACCTACGAACGTGAGGCGGAGAATGCGAACGCGAAGAAGAAATATGAGGTTGCCAGGAATATCTTCGCGAACGAGGGTGGCTAATCGTGAACGCAATGAAGGGGAAAAGAAAACCTTTACGAACGCGAGAGGTTGAATGCGAACGGGAAGAAAGATCTCGAGGTGGTCAGCAAATACACTTCACGAACACGGAAGGAGCTTCGCTATCACGAAGAAGAACACCAGAAAAATAGAACAGCAGTTCACAAATAGGAGAAATTGACCCGTAGCCCACCCGGAACACATTCGAGGCCCCCGGGACCCCGTCTAAACCCAAAAAAAGTTCTATAACCTAACACGGGCTCGCTCGGGGCCTCAAATCACATCCAACAATGAAAAAACTACGAATCGCACCATGAATCGAACTTATGAACTTCCAAATCTTCCAACTTCTAAAACTTGTGCTGAAACCTATCAAACCGGCCCGGAATGACGTCAAATTTTTCAGACAAGTCCCAAATAACATAACGGAGCTGTTCCAACTCTCAGGATCACATTCCGACCCCGATATCACCAAAGTCAACTATTGATCAAACCTCTCCACTTTCCAAACTTCAACTTTCGCTGAAATGCTTCAAATCTCCCTAGGGATCTCCAAAACCATATCAGGATGCACGCCTAAGTCCAAAATTACCATAAAAAGCTGCTCAAGATCAAATGCCGCCAAACAAAACTTAAATTCTCAAAATGACTGGTTGGGTCGTTACACCTAGTCGTTGATCTCTCAAGATTAACGACCCACGATCACTCTATCTCTTTAAACTACCGAACCCCAAACCCTAATAACCAGTCTATGAATCAAGGGAAATCAGCTTCATTATTTGAGATTTGGATGGTATTTCGTCTGTATACATTCGTGGTAGGGCTATGAGGGTCCGATTCACCAAGATCTACGGCCAATTTCTGATCGTTGACAAACTAGGGTTTACTTGGTTTCCTCTCCTAAATCGATTCTAATTTGATTTTTTGCATGTTTTTCTTTGTTTATTTATGTTCGATTGACTATATTTCCTTATTTGTGTGTTGATTTTACGACTATATAAACCCTCTTTCCCCGTTTCCCCTCTAAGACTTAAATACTGTGACCATTATTGTTATTCTCTTAACTCTGATTCTTCTATACTTTCTGCACTCTTAGTTATGGTCGGCTGAAAGCCAAGGCCATCAGAATCTTCTCTAACTTCCTCCCTAGTGCGAGCACTGCTCGGGGATTGTTTGAAGCTCCTGTGAACTCTTATGCACTAGGGGTTTGGAATTCATGTTGTTGTTCTTACTTTGCTAATGGAATTTGGTGGTACTTCTCTATTTGTTGTTAAATTTGCAAACTTGCAAATGGTCAAACTCTCACAATTATGTTTCTTCCCTATTTATGTTCATGCTTCTAAATATCCCTTTTATGTGGGATTTCTCAAAGCCAATATAATACTGTGCCGACCTTTTTCTATGAGTTTCTCATAATCCTTCATCTGAACTTGTACAAGTTAGCAGGTGTTCAATTAGTGTAGTCAATGTAACAACCCGGTTGGTCGTTTCGAGAGTTGTAGCCTTGTTCCCTCATTTTCTACTTCTTTTGTATTTTACATCTGTTATACGACTTACGGGGCGAGTTAGTTTGGGTCCGGAGTGAATTCAGAGTGAACTTAGACACTTAGTCTCTTAATTGAAAGCTTAAGTTGGAAAAGTTGATCGGATGTCGACTTATGTGTAATCGACCTCGATTTTGAATTTTGATAGTTCTTTTAGATCCGTTAGGTGATTTTGGACTTAGAAGCGCATCCGGAATGTGATTTGGAGGTCCATAGTAGAATTAGGCTTGAAATCGCAAAAATTAGAATTTTGGGAAGTTTGACTGGGAGTGGAATTTTTTATATCAGGGTCAGATTGGATTTTCGAAAACTGGAGTAGCTTCGTGGTGTCATTCATGACTTGTGTGCAATTTTAGGTTTAATCGGACGTGATTTGATAGGTTTCGATGTCGTTTGTGGAATTTGGAAATTTCAAAGTTCTTTAGGCTTGAATCTGTGTGTAATTTGTGTTTTTGATGTTGTTTGAGGTGACTTGAGGATTTGACTAAGTTCGTATTGGGTTATAAGACTTGTTGGTATGTTTGGTTGAGGTCCCGGGGGCCTCGGGTTCATTTTGGGTGATTAAAGGACTTGGTTTTGAGTTGGCGAAACAGCTGTAGTGTTGCTGCTACTGGTGTAACCGCACCTCGTAAGTGAATGGGCTTTAGGGTTTTTTGACTTTTGTCGGATTTTGAGAAGTGGGTCCGGAGGCCGGGTTTGAGCCGATTTCGGATTTTGATTATAATTTCGTATTTTTCTTGTGAAATTGATTCCTTTAGCCTATATTAATTGTATTGTACTGATTAAGGCTAGATTCGGGGCGTTTGGAGACTGAATGGAGAAGCGAAGGAATTTTAGAGTAGAGTTTTGCTCGGATTGAGGTAAGTAACAGTTTTAAATCTAGTCCTGAGGGTAGAAACCCAGAACTTTGTAGTATATGATTGTTCTGAAGGTGACGCACATGCTAGGTGACGGGCGTGTGAGAATGCACCATGGGAATGGGGAATTTGTCCATTCCGTGAAACTGGAAATTGAACAAACTTGTTGTTAGTTATATTATTTTCATGTGTTATAGATATTTGACTGTGAATTCTGTTAGAGACCATGCTTAGGCCAAGTATTGGTACTGCTTGGACCCACATAGGTCGTGTTACAGGTCAAATTACTTGCTACATGTTATTTGTACTCAGTCTTACTCTTTATTTGCATATCACATCTCAGTCTCTAATATTCTTGATTGATACATCATATTATTACTGTTTGGGTTGTTTTCCTTATTTCTGAGAGCCTAAGAGACTGGAGAAATTGATGACTGAGTGAGGCCGAGGGCCTAATTGTGAGGATATTTATGGGAGCCGGTTGCATGCCACAGCATGTTTCATTGATTTATGCCATGATTGGCTTGATATAACGCTTGGGTTATAGGAGCCCCTCCGGAGTCTGCACACCCCTAGTGAGCGCAGGTACCTACTGAGTGCGAGTGCCGAGTGCTAAGTAATCTTAAGGAATAAGCGACTGTGAGGAATGAGTGATTGTGAGGTTGGAGTGAATTAGAGGACTGGGTGAATGTTGCCTTGAGAGACTGTATATAATTCATTATTGTGGCACATAGTTTCCTTATATCGTTGTTTTTTAGAACTTCTGAAAGATATCCTTATCCGGTTTTAGTTGAACTTGGCATTAACATACTGATTTGACTTAATTTACCAAATTTTGGGAGCATGTCGATTTTCCTTGATGAGATTACTAAAAATGAATTATAACTTCTTAACTCGTCACTATCTTTCAGTTCCTTATTTATTATTTCTACTTACTGAGTTGGTTGTACTCACACTGCACCCTGCACTTCGTGTGGGTGTCCAGGAGTTTCTAGACGCGGAGGGTGTTGATAGTCCTCGTAGCTGACTGTTGGAGATAGTGAGGTAGTTGTTTGGCATTCGCAGACCTTGTTTTCTTCATCCTTATCTTTTCTTTCATTGTATTTGGACTTAGACTGTGATAGTCATTTATTTCCATACCGGTTATGTTTAGATGATCATGACTTAGTGACACCCTAATGTTGGGGCTATTTTTCTACACTGCAGTTTGGGTTTAACCCTTTTTTACGAAAACTTTGTTATTTAAAAAAAATGATTTATCTTTGTGTGAAATATTGGAAGTATTTTGAAAATGTCGTCTTGCCTAGTACCGTCAATAGGTGCCATCACGATAGGTTAGGATTTGGGTCATGAAAAGTTGGTATCACAGCCTAGGTTACATAGGTGTCACGAGTCATGACCAAGTTTAGTAGAGTCTTGTGGATCGGTACAGAGACGTTTGTACTTATCTTCGAGAGGTTTCCGAACCCTTAGGAAATTTCACGTTCTTGAATTTTGTCGTGCGAATATTTTGATTCTGTAACTAAACGTTTGTTGTTATATTCTTTCACAAATGGTGAGGACACGTATTACGGGGCAGAATGGACAGCCACTAGTACCACCAGCTAGGACCGCGAGAGGCTGAGATAGTGGTAGAGGTTGCGGTAAGGGCAAAGGTACAGCTCGCACAACAACTAGGGTAGCACTTGCAGATCCACCAGTTGCCCAAATTCAGGAGCAGGCTTCAGAGGTGGATGAGCCTGTTGTGATTCCAGGCCTTCAGGAGGCCTTAGCTCAGATTCTGACTGCGTGCACAGTCTTTCTCATGCGGTCTCCATTCCGCCCGCAGCATCCATTTCTCAGGCGGGGAAGGTGCTTAGACTCCCGCCGCCCGCACACCAGAACAGGTGGTACAGGGACTCCAGACACTAGGAGAACCACCAGCTCAGCAGATTGCAGCTGCTCAGAACTATGTGGTTCCTGTTATGCCTGATGATGAGCAGCGCAAATTGGAAAGGTTTGGGAGACTCCAGCCTCCATATTTCAGTGGTGCAAAGGGGAAGGATACACAGGGATTCTTGGATAAGTGTTAGAGGATGCTCCGTACAGCAAGTATTCTGGAAACTAGTGGGGTCTCGTTCACTAATTTTCACTTCTCTGGGGATGCCTTCAGTTGGTGGGAGGCTTATGAGAAGCATAGGTCGGTCGGCGCACAACCCCTTACATGGCAGGAGTTCTTCATTCTCTTCCTAGAGAAATTCGTGCCTCAGTCCCGCAGAGAGGAGCTGCGCAGGCAGTTCGAGCAGTTTTGTCAGGGTAATATGTTCGTGACGTAGTATGAGATGAGATTTTCTAAGTTGGCCCGTCATGCTATCTGGTTGGTTCCCACAGACAGGGAGAGGATCAGGAGGTTCATTGATGGTCTCACTTTTCAGTTGCGATTGCTTATGAATAGAGAGAGAGTGTCTGGTGCTATTTTTGATGAGGTTGTCGACATTGCTCGTCAGATAAAGATGGTCCGCACCTAGGAGAGGGTTGAGAGGGAGGCCAAGGGGCCTCGTGGTCAGGGTGGATTCAACGGTATTCCTTTCTGGGGTCAGTTCTACCACGACAGGGGTCGTCCTTATAGACAGCTCGCCCAGTTCACCATGGTACATTATCTGGCCATGGTTCACATAGTTATCAGCAGGATCATTCATCTCTTAGTGCCCTCCCAGATCAGAGTTTGTCCCGTGTTCCATCGGGTTAGGGATCGTTTGTTCCATGTCCTTCTACCAGTTATATCGGTGCTAGGGGCTCCTTTCAGTCCCCACCACCAGCATCAGGGAGTTGTTTTGATTGCGGGGAGTTTGGGCATGTGTGGAGGCAGTGTCCTCGTGGACAAGGAGGTCCAGTACAGCAGAGGAGTTAGGCTGCGTCTTCTGCACCAGTTACTGCACCACCCGCTCAGCCTGCTCGGGGTAGGGCCCAACTAGCTAGATGTCTCCCTAGAATGGGAGGTCGATCAGGTGGCGGCCAGGCCCGATTTTATGCTCTCCCCGCCAGACCAGATGCCATTTTTTTGAATGCTGTGATCACAGGTATTGTCTCAGTTTGCCACAAGGATGCCTATATATTATTTGACCCTGGTTCCACTTATTCATATGTGTCCTTGTATTTTGCTAATTATCAGGATATGCCCCGTGAGTCTTTAGTTTCTTTTGTTCATATATCTACACCGGTGGGTGATACTATTATTATGGACTGTGTATATTGGTCATGTGTGGTGACTATTAGGATTTTGGAGACAAGAGTAGATTCTTGTTGCTTAGTATGATCGATTTTGACGTGATCTTGGGTATGGATTGGTTGTCTCCATGTCATTATGTTCTATATTTTCACGCTAATACCGTGACGTTGTCGATGCCGGGATTGCCGAGGGTTGAGTGGAGCAGCTCTATAGACTATGTTCCCAGTATAGTGATTTCATACCTGAAGTCTCAGCCAGATGGTTGAGAGTGGTTGTCTATCTTATTTGGCCTTCGTGAGGGATGTTAGTCTAGAGACTCCTACTATTGATTTTGTTCCAGTTGTGCGAGATTTTCCATATGTGTTTCCTGCAGACCTACCGGGCATGTCGCTTGACAGGGATATTAACTTTGGTATTAATTTGGTACTAGGAACTCAGCCTATTTTTATTCCACCGTATCATATGGCACCATCTGAATTGAAGGATTTGATGGAGCAGCTTCATAAACTCCTTGATAAGGGGTTTATTCGGCCTAGTGTGTCACCTTGGGGTGCACCAGTTCTATTTGTGAAGAAAAAGGATGGTACTATGAGAATGTGCATTGATTATAGATAGTTGAACAAGGTCACAATCAAGAACAAGTATCCTTTGCCGCGTATTGATGATCTATTTGACCAACTTCAGGGATCAAGGGTGTTCTCCAAGATTGATTTGAGTTTAGGAAATCACTAGTTGAAGATTCGGGACTCGGATATTCTTAAGACAGCTTACAGGACCCGATATGGCCATTATGAGTTCCTTGTGATGTGTTTCGGGCTGACCAACGCCCCAGCAGCGTTCATGCATCTGATGAACATTGTATTTCAGCCTTATCTTGACTCATTCTTCATTGTATTCATTGATGATATCCAGGTGTACTCTCATATCCAGGAGGAGCATGCCCAGCATCTGAAGATTGTGTTGCAGCGGTTGAGTGAGGAGAAGCTTAATGCAAAGTTCTCCAAGTGTGAGTTTGGCTCACTTCAGTGGCGTTCTTGGGGCACGTGGTGTCCAGTGAGGGTATTCAGGTGGATGTGAAGAAGATAGAGGCAGTTCAGAGTTAGCCCAGATCGTCCTCAGCCACGGAGATTCGGAGCTTTCTTGGCTTGGCTGGTTATTACCGACGCTTCGTGCAGGGATTTTCGTCTATTGCATCGCCCTTGACCAAATCGACTTAAAAGGGTGCTCCTTTCAAGTGGTCGGATAAGTGTGAGGAGAGCTTTGAGAAGATCAAGACTGTTTTGACCATAGCTCCAGTTCTAGTTCTACTATCAGCTTTTGGTTCTTACACAGTATATTGTGATGCGTCTCGGATCGGTATTGAGTGTGTGTCGATGCAGGAGGGTAGAGTGATTGCTTATGCTTTGCGCCAATTGAAGCCCCATGAAAATAACTATCTTGTCCATCACCTTCAGTTGGCAGTTATTGTTCATGCCCTGAAGATTTGGCGGCACTATTTATACGGTGTCCATTGTGAGATTTACACCGATCACCGGAGTTTACAACATTTGTTCAAACAGAAGGATCCTAACTTGCGTCAGCGGAGGTGGTTGGAGCTGCTTAAGGACTATGATATCACCATTTTGTACCATCCTGGGAAGGCCAATGTGGTGGGTGATGCTTTGAGTCACCGGGCGGAGAGTTTGGGGAGCTTAGCATATCTACCAGCAGCAGAGAGGCCATTGGCATTGTATGTTCAGGCCTTAGCTAGCTGATTTGTTAGATTGGATATTTCTGAGCCGAGTCGAGTATGGGCTTGTGTGGTATCTCTGTCTTCTCTTTATGATCGTATCAAGAAGTGTCAGTATGATGACCCTCATCTGCTTGTCCTTAAGGACACGGTCCAGCACGGTAATGCTAAGGAGGCCACTATTAGGGATGATGGTGCATTAAGGATGCAAGGCAGGCTATGTGTGCCCAATGTAGATGATTTGTGAGAGTTAATTCTTCAGGAGGCTCATAGCTCGCGGTATTCCATTCATCTAGGTGTCGTGAAGATATATCAGTACTTGAGGCGGCATTACTGGTAGAGGATAATGAAGAAGGACATAGTGGAGTATGTAGCTCGGTGTCTAAATTTCCAGCATGTGAAGTATGAGCATCAGCGGCTAGGTGGTTTTCTTCAGAAGTTAGAGATTTCGGAGTGGAAATGGGAGCGGATCACCATGGATTTCGTTGTTGGGCTTCCACGGACTCAGCGGAAGTTTGATGCATTTTGGGTGATTGTGGATAGGCTGAACAAGTCAGCTCATTTTATTCCTGTGATGACTACCTATTCTTCCGAGCAGTTGGCTCGAGTATATATCTGCGAGATCGTCAGGCTTCATGGCATACTGGTATCTATCATCTTTGACCAAGGTACGCAGTTTACATCATGGTTCTGGAGGGACGTACAGCATGAGTTGGGTACTCGAGTGGATTTGAGCACAACATTTCACCCTCAGATGGATGAATAGTCTGATCGCACTATTCAGATATTAGTGGATATGGTTTGTGCATGTGTGATGGAGTTTGGGGGCTCGTGGGATTAGTTTTTGCCACTAGCGGATTTTCCTTACAACAACAGTTATCAGTCGAGCATCCAGATGGAAACGTTTGAGGCTCTGTATGGTAGGCTGTGTAGGTCTCCAGTGGGTTGGTTCAAGCCGGTCGAGGCTAGGTTATTGGGTATAGACTTGGTTCTGAATGCACTGGAGAAGGTTAAGGCGATTCAGGATCGACTGCGCACAGCCCGATCCAGACAGAAGAGTTATGCGGATCGAAAGGTTCGTGATGTTGCATTCATGGTTGGAGAGCAGGTCCTGCTCCGGGTGTCACACAAGAAGGGTGTTATGAGGTTTAGAAAGAAGGGCAAGTTGAGACCAAGGTTTATCGTCCAATTTGAGGTGTTGCCACGTGTTGGGGAGGTTGCTTATGAGCTTGGCTTTCCTCCCAGTCTAGCAGGGGTTCATCTAGTATTCCATGTTTCGATGCTCCGGAAGTATCACGGCGATCCGTCTCACATGTTGGATTTCAGATCAGTCCAGTTGCACCAGGATTTATCTTATATTGAGGAGCCGGTGGCTATTTTTGACAGATAGGTTCAAAAGCTGAGGTCAAAGAAAATTTCTTCCATAAAGGTACGGTTGAGGGGTCAGCTGGTACAATAAGGTGACTTGGGAAACCGATCATGATATGTGCAGCCGTTATACTCATCTTTTCACCACTTCAGGTATGTCTCTATACTCATTGGCGAACGAATGTTTGTTTAAGAGGGGAGGATGTAAAGACCCGGCCGGTCATTTCGAAATTTGTAGCCATGTTCCCCCATTTTCTGCTTCTTTTGTATTCTACAGTTGTTATATGACTTACCGGGTTAGTTGGTTCGGGTACGGAGTGAATTCAGAGCAAATTTAGACACTTAGTCTGTTAATTGAAAGCTTAAGTTGGAAAAGTTGATCGGATGTCGACTTATGTGTAAACGACCTCGGATTTGAATTTTTATGGTTCTATTATCTCCGTTAGGTGATTTTAGACTTAGGAGCGCGTCCGGAATGTGATTTGGAGGTCCGTAGTAGAATTAGGCTTGAAATGGCGAAAGTTGGAACTTTGAGAAGTTTGACCGGAAGTGGAATTTCTTATATAGGGGTCGGATTGGATTCCGGAAGTTGGAGTAGGTTCGTGGTGTCATTCATGACTTGTGTGCAACATTTGGGGTCAATCGGACGTGATTTGATAGGTTTCGGCGTCGTTTGTGGAATTTGGAAATTCCAAAGTTCTTTAGGCTTAAATCTGTGTGTAATTCGTGTTTTTGATGTTGTTTGAGGTGACTTGAGGATTTGACTAAGTTTGTATTGGGTTATAAGACTTGTTGGTATGTTTGGTTGAGGTCCATGGGCCTCGGGTTGATTTCGGATAATTAACGGACTTGGTTTTGATTTGGTGAAATAGTTGAAGTGTTGTTGCTACTGATGTAACCGCACCTGCAAAGTGGGAACCGTAAGTGCGAGCCCGCAGAAGAAAAAGAGAGGAGGCTTGGCAGTGGCCGCAGGTGCGAGGTCTTTTCAGCACCTGTGAAGTCGCAGAAGCGGGGTTGTTGCACAGAAACGCTTCCGCAAAAGCGGATAGGGAGCGTATGTGCGATAGCGGGGAGCTTGAGTGGTTTTCGCAAATGCAGAAAATTTACCGCAGGAGCGGTTTTGCAGGTGCAGAAATATGGCCGCAGGTGCGAAAGGCCTGGGCAGAACATATAAATACGAGACTTAGAGATTTTTCACCATTTTCATCATTTTGAGCTCGGACTTTGGAGGTTTTTGAGAGGGATTTTGAAGAGATTACTGAGGTAAGCTCCTTGTGTTTATTTTTATTAATAATGATGTTTCCCAACTGATTTCCCACCTAGTTGGTGTATTTTTTAGCTGAATTTTTGGGGTTTGAGGTTAGGGATTTGGAGAGTGAATTTTGGGGATTTGAATGATCATTTGATGTCGGATTTGGGTAAATTTGGTATGGTTAAATTCGTGAGTGAATGAGCTTTCAAGTTTTGTAACTTTTATCGGATTTCGAGACGTGGGCCCGGGGGCCGAGTTTGAGTCGATTTCGAATTTTGGTTATAATTTCGTATTTTTCTTGTGGAATTGATTCCTTTAGCCTATATAAATTGTATCGTACTGCTTATGGATATATTTGGGACGTTTGGAGACCGATTTGAGAGGTAAAGGAATTTTGGAGTAGAGTTTTTCCCGGAATGAGGTAAGTAACAATTTTAAATCTGGTCATGAGGGTATGAAACCCCGGATTTTGTATTATTTGATTGTTCTGGAGGTGATGCACATGCTAGGTGACGGGCGTGTGAGCGTGCACCATGGGAATGAAGACTTGGTCCATTCCATGAAATTATTGAACAAACTTGTTGTTAGCTATATGCTCTTCATGTGTGTTATAGATATTTGACTGTGAATCCTGTTAGAGACCATGCTTAAGCCATGTATTAGCACTGTTGGAATCCACAGAGGTCGTGTTACAGGTCAACTTACCTGTTATATGTTATTTGCACTCAGTCCTAGTCTTTATTTGCATATCGCATCTCAGTCTCTACTATTCTTTATTCATACATCATATTATTACTGTTTGGGCTATTTTCCTGATTTTTGAGAGCCCAAGAGATTGGAGAGATCGATGACTGAGTAAGGCCAACGGCCTTATTGTGAGGATATTTATGGGATCGGGCTGCACGCTGCAGCATGTTTCTTTGATTTATGTCATGATTGGCTTGATATAACGTTTGTGTTGTAGGAGCCCCTCTGGAGTCTTTACACACCCCTAGTGAACGCAGGTACCTATTGAGTGTGAGTGCCGAGTGCTGAGTGATCATGAGGAATGAGCGACTGTGAGGTTGGAGTCAATGGAAGGACTGAGTGAATGTTGCCTTGAGAGGTTGTATATGATTCATTATTGTTGCACATTGTTGCCTTATATTTCTATTTTGAAAACTTCTGAACGATATCTTTATCTGGTTTTACTTGAACTTGGCATTAACATACTGATTTGACTTAATTTACCGGATTTGGGAATCATGTCGATTTTCCTATCTGAGATTAATGAAAATGAACTATAACTCTGTAGCTCGTCACTATCTTCCAGTTCCTTATTTATTATTGTTACTTACTGAGTTGATTGTACACTACACTCTGCACTTCGTGTGCAGATCCAGGAGTTTCTGGACACGGAGGGTGTTGATAGTTCTCGTAGCTGGCTGTTGGAGATAGTGAGGTAGCTGCCTAGCGTTCGCAGACCTTGTTTTCTTCTTCCTTATCTTTTCTTTCGTTGTATATGGATTGAGATTGTGGCAGATGTTCATTTCCATACCGATTATGTTTAGATGTTCATGACTTAGTGACACCCCGATGTTGGGGTAATTTTTCCACACTATATTTTGGTTTTAACTCCTATTTATGAAAACTCTGTTATTTAAAAAAACTTTTGATTTATCTTTCTGTGAAATATTGAAAGTATTTTGAAAATGCCGGCTTGCCTAGTACCATCGATAGGCTCCATCACGATAGGTTAGGATTTGAGTCGTAACAGTCAACTTAGAGGATTTCTGGACTGTGATACTTGTTCGAAGTTGTTATGTTCGTGTATGCTTAATCTCTTACATTGACTGTGTCATACTACATCCTTTTCATGCCTCAATCTGAATACTTGCACCGAAAACCCTAGGAAATTACTGCTGGCCCAGAATTTTCTCTAATAAGTCCCTTTCTACTGAATCATTTATGCTTGAGCTATTGTCTTCCTTGATCTATATGTACATGAATCATATGTGTCTTAATATTTGTCTTAACATGATTTCCATGTTTTTGGAAAACTTTAATGTTGTTCCTTGACTTATTCAATCTTACGTTCTCCAGTATTGTCTAAGACTTCTAGTTGAATCTCAATGAATTTAGCTTTTTCTGTTACACATGGTCAATTGGTATAAGTCTTGAAATATGACTGTCTTATTAACCTTAAATTGTTATGCTTTCCTTACCTGCCCTGAGTTCTTAGGATTTTGAATCTTTGTGCTATACCCAGTATTTTAAGCTGTTTGTCGACTGTTGTAAGACCATGCCCACCGGTCTGTTTGTTATATTGTTCTCATTATAGAAACTTGCATGTGAAATTTCTATTCTCTTAACTACAACTCTGTCATACTTCTGTGATTAAAGTTCCTAAGTCTAAGTCCCTTTGACTAATTTCGGATCATGCCTTAAGCTTGATTTCTGAAACTTGCATTGTGTGTGAACTCTGTTAATTCAATAGACATGCCTCTAAAGTCTTCCTAATGTGTGACTGTGTTCAACATGCTACACTCTTTCTTTTATTGGATAATTTCTCAATCATGAACTTATGTTGTTTTCTGTGTAAAATTTGCCCTGTTAAAAATTAGCCATGTTGAGTCTCCTAGCTTTCATGTTCTTTACTTAATCAATCCTGTCACTCTTGCTTCTGAAATGCCAATGTGTTTATGTGAATCCTGCTAAATGTCATACAATCCTGTCTCTACGAGGTATTGCTTTAGGATTGTTTAGTTGATTTCCATGTGTGGTCCATTAACTTATTTGGTCAAGTGGTCAATCTGTAATTATTGGGCTTGGTATGAGTTCACGCATGGCCTAGGGATGTTTAAATGGATACACTCTTCTGTTCGAGATGAGTTTGGATTTGGGTCTGTTATTCATGTGAAAGAGAGCATGTTGAAGGCTCACACAGTACTGAGTTATTTTCATTTGGGCATGTTCTTGGGCATGTAGTTGTTCCTTTTGTAATATTTGAACTTGCACTCTTTATCTCGGCTTGTAATAATTTGTAAACAAACAATTGGGGAGTTAGTGAAATGGGGGAAGAGGGAATTGCAATATGATTACTAGATAGCATGCCTATAGGATCACACTAATACATGTCTTTGCTCATCTAGATACCAAGTCTATAGGGATTTAAATCTATTAACTAATCGATTACTTCTGTTGTTCTATTATATTACCCGCCTAGATAACATGCCTATAGGAATAAGCATGATAAAATTGCGTTCAAATACCGATAGTTAGAAAACCTACCTATAGGATACTGCCACTTGCTTAGAAAGCATGCTTATAAAATCAAACACTGCAATTCTGAGTTCTCTAATGGCTTACATAGCCCATGGCACAAGTAACATAGAGATCATGTCTATAGGTCTATAATACCTATAATCTGCCAATTCGATAATCTGAAACAGCCGCACTGCCTATAGGACGTCTTGAATTGGGATCACATAGAAGCCATGTCTATAGGACTTAACGACTCTAATATGCCTTAATTTTGAAACTGTCTACTGTCTAATGCAAAATCCGCCGCGTGCTTTCATTGCTTATGTGTAGAGGCTAACCTGAGCCATTTATTGTCTTTATGTGTAGTCGTACATGTTTTGAATGTGCGCCTAGTTTTATCATTTTTTAGCATCCTAAGTGAAGTTTAGAACCACCTAAATAGTAGATCCAAAGCCTCTTGGACCATAGGCATGGGACGGGTAGTGCACGCATAGGACAAGGTCTAGAATTGAAGTAGAGTGATTTAGGTACCAATTTTTACATAGTAATTGGGTAGCAGGAGATGATAGTTTGTGCCTGCTGAATAATATGAGCAAACTCCCTATCCTAAGGGACTTGCGAAGTATTATTTATGTTGCAGGGGGTGATCCTTTAGGCTAAAAAACCTTAGCCCCCCCCCCCTCCTCCTCTCCCCCTTTATATGTTTATTGTTTGCGCCTTATTTCTTTGAACTTTTAATAATTAGGTTGTATCTTGTAACCTCTAAAGACTTGTACTGATCATCTATACATAGTTTAATTATTTCACATGTGCAATTTTCTTTACACTTTTTTACATCGTAGAAGAGCTTTTAAATTCCTTTTCTTCCCTCACTTACATGATCACATAGGAAAATTATAATACAATAATCCCACATAGCGTGAATTTCGACTGGGACCCACTGTTGTGGACCTCGAAGAGCGCCTAACACCTTCTCTTCGAGGTAATCTGAGCCCTTACCTGATCTTTAGTGAGATAGACTAATTAAGCAAATTTATTTGCAAATAGGTTCCCTAGGGCATCTTAAAATTGTTAGGTGGAGCTTTTTTTTTTTTTAATACCCATTTAAAAGATTTATCACGTGTCGAAACCCGCTTTCGGGAGAAAAAGGGGTGCGGCAGTACCCCCTTTGGTCTTGTTTTTTTGTTCTAAGTATTGTGGCTAATTGTGTTCGTCTTGTGTAGGTACAATATCTCGTCATCCCAGCAAATGCGCTAACACAGGTTCCTCGAGGGTTGCTTCTAGCAGTTAGAGAAGGGGTAGGCGGGCACCACCCCCTGCCCCAGTGGAGGAGGAGATAGAGATCATTAATCCGGATGGTAACGTGATCCCAGAGTGCAAGCATGGCATTCTGGATGTGCCAGCTCATACTAGAAACTGGTTCAGGACCTTTGTTCATGCATGCGGCCTGGACCTTGAAGTTTCTATCAATGATGTGAAGCTAGCCTGGAAGTACTCTAAAATACACAACAATATCTGATTCCTAGATTTTAAAAGTATATTTTGTCCCGATGATGCGGTGAATGTGAAGTTGGTGAAGGAATTTATGTCAACTAGCAGCCTGAGGCTAGTTTGGATGTTGTGTATGAGGTGAAGGTGAGAGACAAGATGATCCCCTTTTCCTCGAAGGTGATTAATCAGATTATGAGGTGTATGGAGCACTCTCATAAGTTGTTCCAGAGGTTGCTACGTCGGCCCAACTATCCTGATATTAGGCGCCAGCTGTGTGGAGCTAATTCTCTTGCCACGTGAATGCGGGATGCCAATGAGTACCACAAATACATGAAGAAGAGAAATTTTTAGCGTCCCATCTAGGTTCTTCTACGGCTGAGTAATACCAAGATTTGCCTACCCAAGTGACATTGATGTCTCAAAGGTGAAAGTGTGTCTGATTTATGCCTTCTTGAACCGGATAAAGTTTGATCTTGGCAAGATCATGCTGGATCACATGGCTCAAGTGCGCCCATTTGGGGCTCACCACCTATATTACCCGAGTATGATCACTCAGTTGTTGTGGATGCACCACGTGGAGGAGGAGTTTCATTATAATAGGACGATCCCCGTGCCACGTCCTGTTAGGGATTTTGATGTCACAGTTGTGATAGACCCCCTTCTGTTGTTCTTCTGGATCAGAGATTGCTTCGTGTCGAGAAGACACTGCAACCGCTATTTGCTGATATGTGCATTCTCCCAGCTCGGGGGGAGACGGACTTGGCAAAGCTGCAGCAGGACCACCCCCTCTTTGCTGTCACTCAGCAGTGGTTGGGCTTGGTAGAGGAAGTACATGTGAACTTTGTTCCCTCCGATGTGAGGATTACCTGCGCACCTTTGAGGGTGTTGATGAGGATTAGGCCAAGGGCCTTAGAGAGTCACCTTTTCACTCTTATTTCTACTATTTTGGATTGGGGTCAATGTTATCTCTTAAGTGTGGGGTGGGGTGCTCCTATTTTCTTGAATTTGTTGTTTTCTATTTGCCAAGTGGCTTTGTTTGATTTTTTCTTGCTTTACTAGATAATTTGGCTTGTAAATTATAACTCTGAATTATGTCAGCTGGTAACAGTTAGTAGTTATAATTGTTTAGTTTTGACTCTTCCCGACGATGGATGTTGTCGACTGGCTTCTTGAGGGATTTCAAGTCGAACGACAAAATTACGGGGAAAAAAATCAAAAATTTGAAAATCCAAAACTATATTTTTGTTTTTTATTTTATTTTAGTTTCTTAAGTAGTGTAATAGTTTCTCCTTGGTTTTTCTTTGTGCCGCGGTTCTTTTTCAAGGGTTTTCACTTGAATCGGGTGTAGTTACCTCTCTTTTTTTGTAGGAATAAAGAATCTTGAGTCATAGTGCTAATTTAAAGAAATTTTCCTTGATTGTGTATGCCTTGAGAGTGGTGAGAGCCTTATTTGTGACGCCTAGACACAGTTTTAGACTCATGTATAAGTATCTTGATTTGTTTGATCTCGGCCTTGCTTAATTGCTTTGACTAGAGAGTCGGGATATATATGATCCTAAGTGAGATATGTGCTAGGGTTTTAGAATCCTCTCTTATTTGTAATATTAACCTTTTATTTGTAAGAATTATTTATTATTTAATAATAACATAAGTATAACGGTGTCTACGTCATTTATTGGACAAAAAATATTCGTAGTGAGAACTTGTTGAAGACTAGAAGTCCTTTCCTTATGTATACTCTAGTTTTTAGATTTCAACACTCCGTGATAATTCTGTGAATGAGATTTTAGTTATATGCTTATATCATCGTCTTTTTTTCTAGTCAGACAAATCATCATTCAAGTTCCACGGAAGAATGAGTTCTACTCAATTTTTCTAAAAGAAAAATAACATGTGATATATATTTTAGAAGTTTCAAAATAAACAATTGAGACATTTGAATTTTAATTTTGTAAAAGATTAATACGATTTATCCAAACTGTCGTCCATCTTCAATATGGCCAAACGAACCAATAGAAAAATATAAAATATTTCACTAAAATAATATATTTCATACAAATGCTTTGAATATAATCATCTCTAGATGATCGTACACTTAAATTAGAAGAAAGGATAATTATTCGAAGGAAAGAAGTTCGGTAACGACTCGATCGGTCGTTTTGAGCATTTGCACTTTACTCGGCAGTTTACGGCCATGAGTAGCTCTGTATGATGTACTATGACTTATGTGAATCGTCGATTTTGGTTTTCAGGTTATTCGGAATCGGTTTGGAAGAATGAATTTCATTGTTAAAACTTTAAGTTGAAAGAGTTGACCAAGTTTGACTTTTTGTAAATTTGACCCCGTAACGGAGTTTTGATGGTTCCGTTAGGTCCTGATGGTAATTTTGGACTCGGGCGTATGCGCGGATTTGCATTTGGATATTTCTAGAAGGTTTTGACACAAGTTGGGAAAAATTAGAAATTTGAAGGTTCGGAAAGTTTATAAGTTTGACAGGAAGTTGACTTTGAGGTTATCGAATTCGGATTGTGGTTCCAGGAATTGGAATAGATTTGTCATGTCATTTGGGACTTGTGTGCAAAATTTGGGTTCATTCCGGGATGATTTGATATATTTCAGCACGAATTATGGAATTGAAAGTTCAAAGTTCATTTAAGTATGATTTGAGGTGTGAATCGTCGTTTTGATGTTGTTATGTGAGTTTTGAGGCCTCGATTAAGTCCGTGTTATGTTATGCGACTTATTGGTATGTTTGGATAGGGTCCTGAGGGGCTGAGGTGCGGGCTCGGGTTGGGCTTTTTGGCCGATTTCGGGCTTTTGTATCAAGATTTGATCTTTTACGATCAGGATTGGTTCCTTTAGTATTGTTTGATGTATTTGAGTTGTTTTCGGTTAGTTTCGAGCCGTTCAGAGGTCAGAACTGCGGGATGGCATTTTTGGAGCATTGTTTGGCTTGCTCGGTATTGGATTGGCTTGTTCGAGGTAAGTAACTCTTCTAAACTTAGTGTTGAGGGTATGAAACCCCATAATACGTGTTATGTGATTGGTATTTAGGTGACACACATGCTAGGTGAACGGCGTGTGGGCGTGAACCATGTGAATTGGGACTCCGTTATTTCCATGACACTGTATAATGGCCCTATTTTGTTGATATTTATGTTTTCAATCATGTTGATATGGTGGCCCTATAAAGTAACTGAGCTGGCAATCATGTTAAATATCACGTGTAGGCTTTATGTTGATATTGTTACGACCTATAGTGGTCGTTTCTTGCTGTCATCTTACTGATTTCATTGATATTTCATACTCAGTCATATTCATGCATTCATATCATATCTCAGTCTCGGTTGTTGGTTATTGATACATCATATCATTGTTGTCGGGATAGTTTCATGAAAATGTGAGCCCGTGAGTGAGACTGGAGAGATTGATGATTGAGTGAGGCTGAGAGCTTGATTATGAGTGACAGTTATGGATCGGGCTGCACGCCGCAGCATGTTATATTGATTTATACCTGGATCTGGCTTATGATAGCGCTTGGGGTGTAGGAGCCCCTCTGGAGTCTGTTCACGCCCCCAGTGAGCGCGGTTGATTATATTGAGGGATGAATCTTCCCTGGACGTGGATCTTGTCCGAAGCATTTATATACCTGGAGATGGATCTTCTCCATGGGGCCGGAGTGGCCTTCCTCGGTACCGAGTGACCGATGGTCAGTGATGTATATATTCTGGAATGGATCTTCCCTGGGCTGTATGGGCCATATACTGTACCGAGTGGTTGAGAATGATGAGTGGGAAGTGTGAGATAGTGAGATTGAGCACTCTGAGAGTGTGAGTACATGATTCATCTCTGAGATACATGGCATTGGCATGCACACATGACATACAGGCATAGGGATGCATTTTTTCTTATGTTGTACAATATCATGTCATTCATGACTTTTCACACATATTGATATGTGGTCATAGAGAGGTATTTCACACTTGCTATCCGGAAAGAAATGATACACCTTACTTATTGTTGAAAAGATTTTTGAAAAAAATCACAGTTTTCAAACTTACTCGTATTTTTGGCATTTTTGGTAAAAAATTTAGATTTTCACTGAGGTACTTGAAAAGCATGACCATTTTACTTCTGAGATACCTCTTTTGTTACTTGTATTATGTTGTTATGAACTATTGTTGAATATTGGTATTGGAATCGAACTTGTGTTAGCTCGTCACTGCGTTCAACCTAAAGTTAAATTTTCTACTTACTGAGTACATGGGGTCGGTTATACTCATACTACACTTATGCACTTTGTGTGCAGATGTTGGCTGCTGATATTGCAGTGTTCGATGGGAGCTAGACTGAACATGTACCTGCGTCCCGGTTGTAGCTGCCTCTTGTTCGTGGTAGCCTTAGATCTATAAAACCCTGTTTATGTACTTTTCAAACAGACTATGTATTTATTTCATCTTGGCTTTCTGAACTCTATTGTTAGAACCTCATGATTTGTACTACCAGTCCTTGGAAAATCTATCAATTTCATTAAATTACTATCGTTTATTTGTCTTGTTAATATCATTGGAATTGGATTGGAATTGGATAGTTATTAGTTGGCTTACCTAGCGTGTTGAGTTAGGTGTCATCACGACTAGTAGATTTGGGGTCGTGAAAAGTTCTTTCACATTATTTGGATGCACTAGAACATCCACAAGACGGATTGTGATATCATTTAATTCACTAGCGTTGATTTTTAGTTGATAAACGGTACCGTCAGTAGTTACATCAGTTACTCCAGTCATCACTCTTACAAGTCAAAAGTTGCTTTTAACATCCTTATTATGTTCATTCAAAGCAAATATTGTGATTTCCAAAAATTTAGGATCATTTGAATTTTTTATCCATCAAGAAAATTATGTCTCAGGCCACTCCTTGCCACTCCTTGCTGAGGAGACATGAAAGAAATAAGAAGAAAGAAAAATGACTGAGAGACTTGAGAGAAGGATCATTTGGATTTTTTATCGGTTGCTCACCATCAAGAAAATTATGTCTCAGGCCACCCCTTGCTGAGGAGACATGAAAGAAAGAAGAAGAAAGAAAAATGACTGAGAGACTTGAGAGGAGATGATAGTTGAACTGTTGGTCCATTTTTTTTCACCTAAAATTGTTACAGGAGTGATTAACACCAACTGATGTAGGACTTATTTATAGGAGACAGTATCGTAAAATTAGTTTAGCAAAGTGAAATTAGATATGAACATAATTACTACTTTAGTGTTATAATTATGCTATTTTAGTATAATATTCATAATAAATAACTATCTTTGGAATTGAGAAGGAATAAAATTAATTTATAAAATACATATCAAAAAAATAATTATATATCTTGCTACTCAAAGATCTATTATGTGATTCTAATAAATATTTTACTATTTCACATACATTTGAAATAATTGTCCCCCATCCAAATTTATGCTAACTTTCATATTATTTCAATGTATATTAAGAAAAAACATAAATTCTCTCCCATGTGATAACATTTAAACTATATAGTTACATATTATAAGGAAATATTTTGACTTTTGAGATCTTTTTTGTCAATAATCTAAGACCAATCAATTGAATATTAATTAATAGGTAATCAATCGAAACACTACTTGAAAACGGTTCTTCTGCTCCAAAACGGACTATTCCAAATGTTCCTGATAATTCTTGCTCCTATTGGGCCATTTGTATCTATATGCATCAGGATCTTGAAACCTTTTTGTTTGGTAATATCTAAATTTGTTTATTAGACAAAAACATAATTATTTAACCATTTATATCTCCTTTACTTCATTGCTCACATTAGAAACAAAAATACTAGGAGTAAGATTTTTGGTTGCTTAATAAAATTTACTCGTACCTTTATATTCAATTATGATTAATAGCTTGAAAGAGATAATAAATTTGGGCTGAACAGACTGGTTATATGTTTAACCTCTAGTGTAATTTTAAAAATACATGCTAATTAATTTAAATTATAAAAAATTATTTTTATCAAATGACACACTGATCTTAGGAATAATGCTTAAGATTTTCAACTGGCGGTTTCAAAGAGAGATAAAATATTCACAAGAAATTTGTAACGACTCGACCGATTGTTTTGAGCTCTAGCGCATCGTTCGACGGTTTGAGGTCTTGAGTATATTGATTTCATGTATTATGACTTGCACGTATAGTTAGTTTTGATTTTCGTGAAGTTCGGAGTTGATTTGGAAGGATAAATATCAATCCGGAAGCCTTAAGTTGGTGTCACGACCCGGAATTTTCACCTTCAGGGCCGTAATGGCACCTAACATTTTACTTGCTAGGCAAGCCAACGTTAGAGAACCCCTAAGCCAATTATTATTAAATTCAGTAAATAAAAATTAATTAAGCAAAAATGAAGTAAAACCAAGTGCGGAATAACGTAAATGCCCATAACATTTACTACAATTCGGATCTAGAGTCACAATTCACGAACTTCTAGGATTTTCTACAAATAAAGTTTGAAAGAAATACAATTTGTTTTGAATGGAAAAAAACAGTAAAAATAGGGGGGGGGGGGGGGGAAGAAGGGTACTTCAAGGCCTGCGGACGCCAACAGATCTACCTTGAGTCTCCACTGAACAAGTCCGAGCTACTACGCCACTCGATCAGTTGGGACCAATGCCAAAATATGCACAAGAAATGCAGAGTGTGGTATGAATACAACCGACCCCATGTACTTTGTATGTGCCGAGCCTAACCTCGACGAAGTAGTGATGAAGCCAAGGCGGGTTACTCACACTACAACATGTACGCAGTATATAATAAAGATAGAAAAGGAAATACATAACAAAAGAAGGCAATAAATTGAAAATAATAGCTACAACTTCAGGAAAGAAGTCAGTGACGTTCAGAATTACCACTCCTTAAAGTTCAAAAGAAAATACCGTAAAACTAACAGCAAGCCGGAAACTTCTAACTTCATTACCGGACAGAATGCCTTCCTCTGATTCCTGGAATGAGATGCTCAAGGAAATAGAAACACATAGGTTGTTGCAGTGCACAATCCGATCCCGCCGTATATCACATAATCCTCTCTTATTTCCTCGTAAAAACATTAACAATAATGACTTATATATATGTGTGGCGGCGCGCAACCCGATCCCACCATATCACAATATCGATATCATAATTCACCCTTATTCACCATAACAGTCCATCCTTATTCTACGTATTCCGGCGTGCAACCTGATCTCACCGTACAATACAGATTACCACTTATTCCACCATATCAATTCACCCTTATTTCACATGTTGCGGCGTGCAACCCGATCCCACCATATAATACCTAGTACTCAATGTGCACAGTAAAATTAACAATTCAAATCATGAAAAGCCTTTATGATCAATAAATACCAAACTGAACCAAATAGGAAATCTTGTACAACATGAGAATCTACATAAGTAATACTACACAACGAGACCAGTCCAGAAATTTACAACTAGAATGTGCAAATAAACCAACTTAAGCAAATAGCAGGAGATCATGAAACAATGAAAAGATCTAACATCATTAACATGAGAAGACATTGATTAATAGTTAGCAGTTAAGCATGGAAACATATTCAGAGCATATAACAATTAAGACAAGGAAAGAGATAATTAAGGAAAAGAGAGAAAATAGGGAAAACAGATAATTCGGCGGCGCATAAGCACTCTTCACCTTACATATACGCCGCTCACATGAAATTCACATAGTACATAGTTCGAGGGTTCCTAGTTCCCTCAACTCAAGGGTAACCACGATACTTACCTCGCTCCAAAGATCACGCAATGCTCAACCACAACTTTTTCTCTAGAATCCACCTCCAAACTACTTGTATCTAACCATAATTGACTCAAATCAAATATTGTAAAGGAATCAATTACAATGCAAAAAATTTAGAATTTCAAAACTTTCCCCCAAAAAATCAAAAATCGACTCCGGGCCCGCTTGGTCAAAACCCGAGGTTCGGACCAAAATCCATTTACCCATTCACTCTCGAGTCCGATTATGTAATTAGTTTCAGAATCCGACCTCAAATTGAGGTATAAATCCCCAATTTGCAAAAACCCCTCAATTCTTCCTAAATCCCTAGTTTTCTACCATGGAAGAACAAATATTAGGGCTAGAAATTAATGGGTGCTATTAGAAATGGAAGAAAATGAGTTAAAGAGTACAAACTTATGAATTGGTGTTGAGTTTTCTCTTCAAAATTGCACCTAGGCGGAGCTCTAATGGAGATTATATAAAAAAAATGGAAGAATCCCGTTTTCAGGTCTGTTTTAAATCACTGGCGTTAGGCCTTCTTTGCATTCGCGAAAGGCATGCCGCGATCGCAAAGAAGAGGCTTGAATAGCCTACGGGTTCGCGAGATACCTTCGCGTTCGTGAAGTCTTATACCCACCAGCCTACACGTTCGCGAGAGGCTGGACGCGTTCGCGAAGGGTAATGCCCCATTGCTCCGCGTTCGCGACCCAGCCTTTGCGTTCGCAAAGAAGAATTTCTACCAAGCCCTAGTTCACTCTTCGCATTCGTGAGAGTACCTTCACGAACGCGAAAAGGATATCAAATGACTGTTGAAGCTGAGGAAAACCAGATTTTTCTAAATACAAAAAAAATTCGTAGCCTATCCGAAATTCACCCGAGCCCCCGGAGCTCCAAACCAATTATATACAAAAGTCCAAAAACCTCATAAGAACTCACTCGCACGATCAAAACACCAAAATAACACCTAGAACTACGAATCGGACACCAAATCAAAGGAAATTTTCATGAACACTTTAAAACTTCTATTTTCACAACCGAACGTCTGAATCACGCCAAATCAACTTCGTTTCTCACCAAATTAGACACACAAGTCATAAATATAATAGTTGATCTGTACTGAACTGCGAAACCAAAATACAGACCCGATATCAACAAGACCAAACATCAGTCGATTCTTAAAAATTATTAAACTTTCAATTTTCAACAAAAATTAATAACTCCAGCTAGTGACCTCCGAATTCGATTTGGGGCATACGTCCAGGTCCCAAATTATGATATGAAACCATCGGGCCACCAAAATACGGATCTGGGTTCGTTTGCTCAAAACATTGACCGATATCAATTCAAATGGATTTTTAAGGCAAAACTTCACATTTTATCAGTTTTTAACATAAAAACCTTCCAAAAAAATATTCGGACTGCGCACACAAATTGAGGAAGTCCTAAAGAAGCTAGTAGAAGCTTCGAAATACGGAATTAGGTTCTAAAACTCTTGATGACCTATCGGGTCATCACAATTGAAAGAGTTGACCAAGGTTTGACTTTTGAGTAAATGACCTTGGAATCCGGATTTGAAGGTTCCAATAGGTTTGTATGATGATTATGGGCTTGGGCGTATGTTTGGATCGAGTTTCGGGTTTGACCAAGAGCGTTACAACACTTATTGTGGAAAGTTGGCATTTAGAAGATTTTAGAATTTTCTAAGTTTGTTATGAAGTGGACTTTGGTGTTATTGATGTCAATTTGGGACTATGAGTGTTGGAATAGATTCGTATTGTGATTTTTGACTTGTAAGTAAAATTTGGTGTCACTCTGAAATGTGTGATTCGGACGCATTAGATAAAGTTTGATGTTTGAAAGCTAAAAGAAGTATTTTGATCATCGATTCATGATTTTGATGTTATTCGTTTCATTTTGAGCCTTTTAATAAGTTTGGATAAGGTATTGTGACTAGTTAGTGTCATTGGACAGGGTCCTGGGGGCCTCGGGTGCATTTCGGGAGGGTTTCAAATCATTTCTCCATGTTTTATTGATGTTGTTGTTGGTTCTGGTTTTTTTCTTCGCGAACACGGAGGGGTTCTCGTGTTCATGAAGAAAGAATTGAGCTGGACGATTATTTGTTCATCGCATTCGCAGTGGAGCTCCCCCGTTCGCGAAGATGTGGGGAGTATGTGCACAGTGTACACGACAAGGGTTCACGTTCGCAAAGGGGAAAAGTTGGGCCTGGAGATTTTGGCCTTCGCGTTTGCCTATATTGTGTTGCGTTCGTGAAGGGTCGCTTGGTAGATCTTCGTATTCGCATGCTATATCTCGTGTTCGCGAAGAAGAGTTTTGGAGCGGGTGTTGGTTGTGTTTCACGAACGCGAAGGGAGTGTCTTGTTCACGATGAAGGGTTGTCTGGCAGTGTTTAAGTTTGGAAAGTCAGATTTTGGGTCATTTTATCTCAATTCTTCCATGGAAGCAGAGCTTGGGAGATCTTGAAGTGCCATTTCATCTTCCATCATGTGGTAGGTGAATTCCTACACATTGTGAGCTAAATACATGAGTTATATATGAATCTAAACATGGAAGTTTATAGAAATTGTGGGTTATTGAAAGAAAACCTAGATATGGTAAATTTGGATTTTGACCGCGAAATTGGACGTGGAATTAGGAATAAATTATATATTTGAATTTGTGGTATTATGGTTAATGTTTAACTTCAAAAATTTCGAAATCGGGTTGTTGACTTTTCATGTAGTGTTAGAAATTGTTATAAGTTGTTAAATTATGAGTATTGGAGTATATTTTGACTGGGTTGCACGTTGTTTGATTAGTTTTGGATCGTGCGGCATCGGTATGAGGTGTTAGAGAGTCGTTGGAACCAGTTATATTTCGGAGAGAGGTGAGTCTCCTATCTAATCTTGTGAGGGGTAAATTACCCCATAGGTGATGTATTTGTTATATGCTACTTGTTGTTGGGGCTACGTACGCACCCGGTGACGAGAGTCCGTACGCAGATAAAATCATGTGTATGTCCAGGTAGACATAGGACTATATCATGCGATATTTGTATTACGTGAACTCGACTTGTTCGTTTAATTACCCAAACCTGTGAATGTAATTTGATAAAGATCATATTGGGTCGAATCTTGATACTGTGAGTTGTTTTGGCAGGATATCCGATTGTTGGTAACAATTATGCTTATCTTATGTTACTGTTCTTGTGTTGCGAACATGTGACCCGTAATTCGATAAATTTCTTTCTTTCTTGTGGATCGGACCGAACACCTCGGTAGTATATTGAGATGAATCTATTGTTCACATCGGTCGACCCTTAGAATTGTACACACTATTCTAGATCAGGAAGTACGACATCGACATAACTCATGCATAATACCTCTAGGAGTCCAAATATTCATGAGATTCCTCTTTTGATTGGGATCTGACAATTACATGATGTAACGACTCGGCCGGTCGTTCCGAGAGTTATATACCCATTTTCCCTATTTTTGCTTCTTTATGTATTATTCACCTCTATTGTGTTGCATCGCGTTGGTTGGTTCGGGTCTGGAGTGGTTTCGGAGTGGAATGAGACACTTAGTCTCCTATTTAAAAGTTTAAGTTGGAAAAGTCAACTGGATGTTGACTTATGAGTAAACGATCTCGGATTTAGATTTTTATGATTTGGTTAGCTCTGTTAGGTGATTTTGGACTTAGGAGTGTGTCCGGAAAGTAAATTGGAGGTCCGTGGTAGAATTAGGCTTGAATTGGCGAAATTGGAAATTTGGCGATTTTCGGTTAGCAGTGGAAAATTTGATATCGGAGTCGAAATGGAGTTCCGGGAGTTGGAGTAGGTTCCTAGTTTCATTTGTGACGTGTGTGCAAATTTTGAGGTTATTTGGACGAGATTTGATAGGTTTCAGCGTCGTTTGCGAAAATTGGAAGTTTAGAAGTTCTTAGGCTTGAATCCAAGGTTAATTCAGTGTTTCGATGTCGTTTTGAGTGTTCCGAAGGCTCGACTTAGTTCGTATATTGATAAGTGACTTGTTCGTATTATTGGTTGAGATCCCTAGGGCCTCGGGTGTGTTTCGTATGGTTAGCGGATTGGTTTTGGTGTTGTGAACTACTGAAATATTGTTGGTGTGAGCTCTTGTGGTGTTTCCGCACCTGCGGAAGAGGAGCCGCAAGTGTGAGGGTCGCAGGCGCGGAAGGTGATCGCAGATGCAAAATTTTGGAACCTGAGAAAGGAGCGCAGGTGCGCAAGCTTGGACACACCTGCGAGCCCGCATGTGCGAGGCCTGGCCGCAGGTGCGGAGTCTGGGCGATTAAGTGACTTGCGCAGGTGAGGATGCTTGGACCGCAGGTGTGGTCGCACGGCTGAGAGAAAAAGGCCGCAGGTTCAAGAAGCCTGGGCAGAAGGTATATATTGCACACTTCGCGAATTTTTTTGTATTCTTCACCATTTCTTTTCAGATTTGAAGCTTTTTGGAGGGTTTTGAAGAGGGAATCACGAGGGTTTTCATTGAGGTAAGTTACTTGAGCCCTAATACTCGTGTTTATGGTAATTTCCCATTGTTTAAACATGTAATTAGTGAAGATTAGGGGTTAAAATGAAGGGGTTAGGGCTTGGGAATTGGAGATCTTGATTTGGGGATTTGAGGGGCCAAATGAGGTTGGATTTTGATAAATTTGGTAAGGTTGGACTCGTGAGTGAATGGGCTTTCTAGTTTTGTAAATTTTGTCAGATTTCGAGACGTGGGCCTAGGGGCCGGGTTTGAGCCAAATTCGGGATTTTTGGCTAATTTGATAGTTTTTCTTGAAGAATTCATTCCATTGGCGTATATTGATGCTAATATACTGATTTTGAATAGATTCGGAGCATTTGGAGGCCGATTCAAGAGGCAAGAGCATCGCGGGTTAGAGTTTTGACTGGTTGAGGTAAGTAACGATTGTAAATCTAGTCCTGAGGGTATAAAACCCCGGATTTCATATCATACTGCTATTTTGAGGTGACGCACATGCTAGGTGACGGGCATGTGGGCATGCGCGTTGGGGATTGTGACTTTGTCCGTCCTGTAGCAAATGTAGAGTTGCATATTTTTTTGAATCTATATAATGATTATGTGTTTTAGGAAGAATTTATATAACTTGGGCTGAAAGCCATGTTTGGGCCTTGTGCCAGCACTATTTGGACCCTCAAGGGCCTTTTTCCTACTATCCTCTCACTGTTTTCGATTAGAAATCTATACTCAATCATGATTATACCTGTTTACTGCATAACTCAGTTTTATTACTCTATATTAATGCATATGAAAGTTGTTTTGGGCTGAGTTACCTGTTTTTACTGAAATGCCCGAGTGTCTTGAGAGGTTTATGACTGAGTGAGGTCGAGGGCTTTATTTTTTGAGGATATTTATGGGATCGGTCTGCACGTCGCAGCATGTTTGATATAAGCCGAAGGCCTGAGTGATTTATGCCATGATTTGGCTTGATATAGCGCTTGGGTTGAAGGAGCCCCTCCAGAGTCTGTACACACCCCCAGTGAGCGCAGGTACCTACTGAGTGAGAGTGTCGAGCGCCGAGTGCTGAGTGACTAGGAGGCATGAGTGATAGTGAGGTATGCCCGAGGGGCTATTTACAAGTGACTGTGAGGCTTGCCCTAGAGGCTGTATATGAGTGATGTTTTGCCCGAGGGGCTGTTTATTATTTCATCATTTTTCACTCTCTTTTGCATTGAGCCTCTATTGAAACTATTGAAAAATATCTTTAAATGAATTTCACCGGAACTGGATTTCAAAATGAGATGATTTGACTCAAATACTAATTTGAAAGCATGTTGTATTTTACTGAGATTTCATAATATGGACTTTATGTGTTTTACTGCTCGTCACAACTGCTCAGTCTTTATTTACTATTGTTACTTACTGAATTGGCGTACTCATGTTACTCCATGCGCCTTGTGTGCAGATCCAGGTGTTACTGGACGTACTAGTAAGTGCTGATTTCATCTGTCGCAGATCTATCGGAATTAGCAAGGTAGCTGCATGGCGATCGTAGTCTTGCTTTTCTCCCTCTTATCTTCCTATAAATGTTTTTAGTTGTTTTCTAGACTGTATTAATCTTAGTATTATTAGACAGACATTGTAGATGCTCATGACTAGTGACACCCGATGTCGGGCTTTTCTTTCTGCACTTTTCATTTGTTTTGAATTTCTTTATGAAGCTTTATTATTAAATAGCTTGAAATTAGCTTTGAAATGAAATATCGCGTTGTTTTTGGTAATGAGTCAGCTATCCTAGTACCACGATAGGCGCCATCATGATATGCTAGATGGGTCGTGACACATGAGATGCCTTATTTGTTGAGATAGCGCTTGATATTCCTTACCCAATTGAGGTAGCCTTTGATTCTTGTATTTGTTGAGATAGTACATGAAATTTGAGAAATTTATGTTGCCATCAGATTGGAGGATTATGTTAGTTACAGTTCTTACCTCATTATTACTTTGTGTTTCATATTTGTTTATAATTTGTTATATTGATTTATTGGACCATGAGTAAGTATCTATGTGCTACTTCTCCGGGGTTAGTCTAGATACTTACAGGGTACGCGTTGATTTATGTACTCATGCTACATTTTTGTACTTATTATGCAGGTATATCTCTGATGGTCATTTGGGCGCAAGGGCGCAACTATTGAGGGGACTTTAAGGTGAGTTGCATCCCATGATACGATCCGCAGCACACAGAGTCTCCATCATGTTCATTTATGTTATCATGTCTATTTTTTACTCCAGAGAGATGTTGTATTATTATTGTACTTCCTAGTAGATGCCCATGCACTTGTGACACCGAGTTTTGGAATATTCTAGTAGATGTTAATGGTTTGCCATTAATATTGTCACCTTTTTATTTTATATCTTTCTAATAATGTATCTACTCGTGATTTTAAATGCATTAGTTTCTGTATTTAATAAAATTTATGATTTCAAAAGTAATAAAATGAATAATTATTTAGATGATTCACCATTGGCTTTACTAACAGCGACGTTGGGCGCCTTCATGGCCTATAATAGGTTTTGGGTCGTAACATCTTAGTATCAGAGCTCTAGGTTCAGTTGGGTCTGACGAGTCATGAGCAAGTCTAGTAAAGTCTTGTGGATCGGTTTAGAGACGTATATACTTATCCGAGAGGCTATAGGACTTTTAGGAGAACTTCCCTTCTTGATTCATTGTTGTGAAGTTTGAATTCATTTAAGCTTTTGTCTTCATTTTATTCCTACTCATTTTTATACGATGTTGAGCGCCTATTATCAATTGGGCATCGAGGAGTTGTAGTGGTGATGCAGATGTGGTGCAGGATGTTTTTCCATGCGCATTTAGGCGGGCTATTATCGTCGTCTTGTGGAAGGGTCTTCTATCGTCTCAGTTCAGTACTAGTGTTGTCTATGATTTGAGGTTGTGCACAGTGTATTGTGATGTTCATGCGGTGTTATCGCACAGTGCTGGTATAAATGCTAGGATGCTTAAATATGTGTCGCGGCAATGAACAACTCGAGAGGAGGACTATTTGGTTCATGTCTTAGAGGTTCGGTATTCAATTTCAGCGGATGAGAGGCAATTGTACTATGGATGTTCAATCTTTGGTTAACGGAGTAGCAAGATTGGATATTCTTGAACTTGGTGGAATTCTTGTTTGTATTGTTGTGTCTTCGTCCTTTTTTGAACGCATAAAGGCTCGCTGGTGTGAGGGTCTTCATTGGTTTGTCTTCGGGGCTAGGTGTTATGAAATGGTACCTAAGAAATGGTTGTCAGAGATGGCGGTGTGTGGCGGCTTCAGGGTCAAATCGGTGTTTCTAGTGTTGATGGCTTGAAGAAGATGATTTTAAGGAAGCTTATAGTGATGGAAATCAAATTGTCTGGATGCTAGGAAAATGGATCGTGATTTTGAGTGACATGACTAGCGGCAGATGATAAGAAGGGACATGGTAAGATATGTCTCGCAGTGGTTGGTCGCTAGTAGGGCATGTATGAGCAGCAAAGGTCAAGCAGTTCGCTTCAGAAGGTGGTTAACTAGGAATGGGAAGATTAGCATATTGTATGGATTTTGTAGTGGGATAGAAACATGCTTTGAGAAATCTTGGTGTGATAATGGTCATGGTGAACAAGTGATTAAGTCTGTGTGTTTCGTTTGAGATAGCGGTTGTGCTTCGGTAGGTTGGATATGAGTCAAAGAGTTTTCTTGGGATGTAGTATGACTTGGAGCTTTGAATGACTCGTTGTACCTTCATTTGATGTTAATGGAAATGAACGGGCGCTTACGGCTTGTGGGTAAATGGGGGATCAAGAGGATTAACTGATTTCGTGTTGGTTGTGATCAGGGCAATGTCGTTAGAAGATGCCGATTCGGGGTTACACAGGTGGGCTATCTCATGTGAGGTGTTAGTATTTGCGTGATTTATAGTAAAGATCCTATGAAGAATTATATTTTCTATCCAACAGGAAGTATGTACTATGATGTGAGCTGGTATCGCTTGAAGAAGATAATGTAGCGGTTAGGGGTCGAGTATGTGTTTGGGGATGATAATTAGAGTTATGTTATGAAAAGCTTAACAAGAGATTGTGAGGAATTTGGCAGAGTGACGGTGCGAAATCATGGTAACCGAGAAGGAGGAGTCATTGTGATTTATGGATTTATGTGATTGTGGCTTAAAGTTATGTGGGGGAGCCTACCGTCTATGATTGGGTCGGGTGGTTATGTGCCTTGGTAGTATCGGGATATTGGTATGTTGGTGGATTAGTTATAACTAAGGGAAGAAAACAACAGGGGTAAGTCAAGCAAGGAATTTGATGGTTGTGTGCTACAATTTCACCTTATTGATGTGGGAAGTTTGTGAAATGAACCAAATTTGATACTTCTTCGTGAAGGTAATTTACAAAGAAAGGGATTCATTTGATTTCTTCCTCTAGGGTGTTCGTGTGCTAACAGAGCACTGGTTTCCAGCTATATATTCGGGACCAGGTCGGAGTGAGGCGACTCTTAACAATGATTCTAGTGGGCTCGAAATTTAAGTACGGTGCCTAAGGACTTTCAAGTTTATTATGTGGATGAGGATTAGGTATTGCAGCACAGTGTGAAGGGTAATTGGAGAATTTTTATGTTATCATCGTGTCTGTGATGCAGTGTTAGAGAAATGGGAGAAAGAACTTCGGATTCGCAGAAGATATAACCAGTGTAGGTGTATTAGTTGGATATACTAATGAGTGCATAAGAAGAGTATAAAATGGCTCATGGGTATTGAGACGACGTGGTCTCATGAGTTGGGTCATTCGGGATGAGTGTTGATTAAGGTCTGTTATGTGTTTGAATAGGGGTATTTACATTGAAGGCAAGTCAAGAAGAAATCGAAAAAAATTGAGTCAGTCTAGTAGTTGTCTGGATCGGCATGGTTAATGAATGATCGGTTCCTTCGGTGTGGTAAGGCTATACAGGTGATTCGTGATTGTACATACGGGCTTGACAACCACCATAATTTGATTGATTTGGAGGTATTTGATTCTGATGGATTTGTTATGTGTAAATGAATCCTGGAAGAGTGATGGCGGTTTAGACCACGACATGAGGTTTGCCTTTTCTGCTGTTATGGGAATTTGGTCGCGTGTTGCAATTGTTCTTATGAAATGAGTTAAGTGAAAGGTTTCTAGCCAATGAAGTGTTTATTCTACTGGTGGTTCAGGGGTTATGATGAAATTCTTGTACTCTCGCATAGCAACATGGTAGGTGCAGTGAGCTATATGGAAATTGGAAGTTGAGGATCAAGGTTGCAGTTCGGTCTTGATAAGAATGTCACGAGCTCGGAGGAGCGAGGGAAGATTTTAGATGTTCAGTGTATGATGGCGCTATTTTGTGCCGCCTGAGAATGGTGTTCTGTGGAAGAGGCATTGTGTATTAATTTACGGATTCTTGATTTGCATTGCAGTAATAGTACCACGAATGTGCAGATTTGCTACATAGTGCGGAAGGTCAGCGAGTATCTCTCACGGGACGACTGTGTAAGTGTGACATGTCAGAAATTTAAATGGTAAAGATTGAAATCAGGTATGACGATTCTGGTACTATCAGAGATTAGAGAGTTTATGCCTGAGAAACGCTTTTTTCCTTTCTTTGCGGACTATGGAAGTTTGTTCCGGATTTGACGGTTTATCATATGTGTCATGAATAAGGTCTTTGTGGATCTTTGGAAGGTTATTGGTCCATTCTAGGATGTTCGGAACCAGCTTGAGGTACATTGTAGGCCTAATATGAATGTATTTTATATCAGATCAAATACGCTTATTCGGCACAGCATAACTTATGGATGGGTCTTCAGTCGTGGTGGATGATATTCCTAGCGCCGTCTATTTCAAGTGCTACTCTTTTATGCCAAGTGGGTTGTAAAACGGCTGGATTTTTCACAAGTATGTTGTGGTCGGCGTAGCTTGTGGTATTATATGAGTGAGACAACTCTCGAGATGGTGGTTGTTTATTGCTCCTTAGTCGTGCTTGGGATTTTATTACGCATGAAGCTGCATGTATCCCTAGGGTTGTGTTTATGCACTTGGCGTGCTTATGGTTGATATTCGGGCATTTCGTGGGTATGAGCATTATGGCTTGATGGGTATTTCTTTATTGATTTTTATGTGTGGATCGGGTGGCCCATGGGTATGATGTGTAGATTTGGTTGCACGCCAATAGTGAGATGTTGGGTGTGGATACTTATACTTATTTTGTGCGTTCCAATTCTTTCCCTTGTGATGCGTTCATGGCATTTGTCTGGTTGATTCGAATGTTATGCGGGCTGAGTAGTTATTTAACAAAGTTTGTCTTTCCTTATTGGTCATATTTGAGGTGTAGCTTGTTAGCCCATTGATGGCATCATATGAGAATGAGACGGTGTTTGAGCTAGCTTATTGCTCGAGGATCTTGTATTGGGTGAGACAAGGTTGTTGGAATAAAATTAGTGCAATCAGATTTGTATAATGTATGTTGGGGTGGAAAATTTCACTTAATAGTTCAGAATGAGGTAACGATTCCTGCCAAGCAGAGAGACCTTATGGATTATTGATTTGGAGGGTGGTTATGGGTTTCTACTCATTTATTTCATTGTTGAAGTATTGTGAGATTTGGAACAGGACTTGTATGTGATATGAGGTATATTACGGGAAACGGATTCATGAATTCGCAGCACTTGAGGTTGGAGGAAGTTACTATGCAAATGAGTTATGTGGTGCACTATGTGATTCAGCATGGGTGCGTATATCATGTTTTGGTTCAGTGTATTAAGATTGATACGGTGTTCGTATGTTAGAAACATACCTGGTAGAAATTTCCGGAGATTAGAATTTGGTTCTAAGGCTTGTTGACTAAGTTAGCAAGTAGGATCTCTAGTCTGGCTTGAGTTAGTGTGCTTATGTTGGTTGTGGTGGCACAGGTAGGTGCACGAGGTGTTAACAGTGATTTTGGGCACTCTGAAACGGTTCTTAGCACGTTCGAGGAAGAATGTATATTTAGGTGGTGGGAGAATGTAATGACCCGTCCAGTCGTTTTGAGCTCTAGTGTTTCGTTTGTCAGCTTTAGGTATTCAGTAGCTATAATTCATGTATTATGACTTGAACGTGTAGTCGGTCTTGATTTTCGGGAAGTTCGAAGTTGATTTGGAAGGATAATTCTTAATTGGGAAGCCATAAGTTGGAAGAGTTGATCAAGGTTTGAATTTTGAGTAAACGACCTAGGAATTGGGATTTGAAGGTTCCAATAGGTTCGTATGATGATTTTGTACTTGGACGTATGATCGGATTGAATTTCAGGTAGACCTGGAGCGTTTTGGCGCTTATTGTGGAATGTTGGTATTTAGAAGATTTTAGAATTTTCTAAGTTTGATGTAAAGTGGACTTTGGTGTTATTGATGTCTGTTTGGGATTTCGAACCTTTTAATAAGTTCGTACATTGATTTGTGTCTTGTACTTAAAATTTGGCGTCATTCTGGAATGTCTAAGTTTGATGTGATTCAAACGCGCTCGGCAAATTTTGATGTTTGAAAGTTAAAAGAAGGATTTTGATTGTCGATTCGTAGTTTTGATGTTATTTGAGGCATTTCGGTCCTTTGATGAGTTTGGATAAGGTATTGGGACTAGTTGGTGTGATAGGACGGGGTTCCGGGAGACTCGAGTGCGTTTCGGGAGGGTTTCAGATCATTTCTCCATGTTTTTTCTTGTTGTTGTTGGTTCTGGTTTTGTTCTTCGCGAACACGAAGGGATTCTCGCGTTCACGAAGAAGGAATTTAGCTGGAGGATTATTTATTCATCATGTTTGCGATGAAGGTCGTGCATTCAAGAAGGTGCGAGGCGGACGTGCATTGTGTTCGTGACAAGGGTTCACGTTCGCGAAAGGGAAAAGCTGGGGCTGGAGATTTTGGCCTTGGCGTCCACGTATATAGTGTCGCATTAGCGAAGGGTCACCTAGTAGAGCTTCTTGTTCGCTAAGAAGAGTTTTGGAGCGGGTTCTGGTTGTGCTTCGCGAATGCGAGTGGAGTGTTGCGTTCGCGATGAAGGGTTGTCTAGTAATGTATAAGTTTGGAAAGTTGGATTTTGGGTCATTTTAGCTCAATTCTTCCATGGGAGCTGAGCTTGGAGCGATTTTTAAGTGTCATTTCATCATCCATCATGTCGTAAGTGAATTCCTACATATTGTGAGCTAAATACATGAGTTATATATGGATTTAAACATGGAAATTTGTAGAAATTGTGGGTTATTGAAAAAAATCTAGAAA
Source organism: Nicotiana knightiana (assembly GCA_005239525.1). Lineage (NCBI taxonomy): Eukaryota > Viridiplantae > Streptophyta > Magnoliopsida > Solanales > Solanaceae > Nicotiana > Nicotiana knightiana. Next base: position 53,368 of record ML371839.1, on the reverse strand, counting down.
TAGTAAATTTGGATTTTCACCACGAAATTGGACATGGAATTAGGAATAAATTATATATTTGAGTTTGTGGTGTTATGGGTAATGTTTATCTTCAAACAAAATCGGAATCCGGGCACGTGGGCCTGAGAGTTGACTTTGTTGACTTTTTTAGGGGAGTTGAGAATTGTTATAAATTGTTAAATTACGAGTATTGGAGTATATTTTGATTGGTTTTCACGTTATTTGATTAGTTTTTGATAGTTCGACATCGGTGTGAGGTGTAAGAGAGGCGTTGGAGCCAATTATGAAATTTCGGAGCGAGGTAAGTATCCTGTCTAACCTTGTGAAGAGGAAATTACCCCATAGGTGATGTATGTGTTATGTCCTAGTTGTAATGGGGGCTACATACGCAGGAAGTGACGAGAGTCCATACATAGCTAAAATCATGCTTATGTCCGATAGACTTACGACTATATCATGTGATATATGTATTACCTGAAACTCAACTTGTTAGTTTAATTACCCAAACATGTGAAGTTTATTTGATTACAGATCCTACTAGGTCGAATTTTGATACTGTGAGTTGTTTTGGTGGGATATTCAATCGGTGGTAACAATTATGCTTATTTTATGTTCTTGTTCTTGTGTTGAAAGCACGTGATTGTAGTCATACTGAAAATGAACCAATCCAATAGAGGAGTTACCGGCGAGCAAGAAAATCCTATGGCTATTCGATAAGTTTCTTCCTTTTATATAGATCGGGTTGAACGCCTAGAGAGTATATTGAGATGCATCTATGGTTTACGCAGGTCGACCCTCGACAGTGTACACACTATTTTGGATCGAGTCGTACGACTTCGGCATAACCCGTGCGTAATACTGCTAGGAATCCGAATATTGATGAGATTCCTCTTTTGATTAGGATCTGACAGTTACATGAGATGCCTTATTTGTTGAGATAAAGCTTGATATTCCTTGCCCGTTTGAGGTAGCCTTTGGTTCTTCTATTTGTTGAGATAGTACATGAGATTTGAGAAATTTATGGTGTCATTAGGTTGGAGAATTATGTTAGTTACAGTTCTTACCTCATTATTATTGTTGTGTTTCATATTTACTTATGATTTATTATATTGATTTATTGGACCATTAGTAAATGTAGATGTCGATCCCTCATCGCTGCTTCTCCGGAGTTAGGCTAGATATTTATTGGGTACGCGTTGATTTATGTACTCATACTATGCTTCTTCACTTATTGTACAGGTATATCTCTGATGGTCATTTGGGCGCAAGGGTGCAACTATTGTGGGGACTTTAAGGTGAGCTGCATCCCATAATACGATCCGAAGCACACGGAATTTCCATCATGTTCCTTTATGTTATTCTGTCTATTTTACATCCCAGACAGATATTGTATTATTATTGTGTTTCCTAATAGACGCTCATGCACTTGTCACACCGAATTTTGGGATATTCTAGTAGATGATAATGATTTTGCATTAATATTGTCGCCTTTTTTTTATTTTATATCTTACTAATAGTGTATGTATCAATGATTTTAAATTCTTTATTTAATAAAACTTATGATTTCAAAAATAATAAAATGAATAATTATTTAGTTGATTCACCGTTGACTTTCCTAACAGTGATGTTGCGCACCATCACGGTCTATAATGAATTATGGATCGTGACAAAAATAGTATATTATATATTATATACACATATAAAATGCACATCGAATTCAGGAATTCGATAATAAATTTAGTCCGGATTAATCGGGTCAATGGTGTACATAGTGGGATAGTACTAGATATGGTTATATCAAAAAATAACTATTTATTCACAAAGGCATTAGCTAAATACAAAATAGTATATTATACATACCTATAGAGTCCTAAATTTTTACAGCGGCTCCAAGATTGAACTTACCTGAATAACTTTTCTGCTCCATGCTCGTTAGCAGTTGAAAATATAGGAAATACTTATAACTTTGCTACATCAGTTGTCTGAGTAAAAATAGTACGGGTTAGCCAGTTTTCGGACTGGTCATTCAAAAATAGTCAGCGTTTGTCAAGTCATTGAAAAATAGTCATTATTTTGCTGCAACAGAGACCGGTTCAGCATAATATACTGTAGTTCGGTACACCTGTGTATGAACTTCCAGCATATTATGTTGGAACTCCAACACGCGGAAAGCTCCAGCATAATATACTGGAGATTCGAGCACCTGTGTATGAACTTCCAGCATATTATACTGGATCGATATACTTTGCTGGAACTCCAATATATTATGTTGGAATTCTAATATACTTATGCTGGAACTCCATTATATTATGCTGGAGTTCCAGTATACTTATGCTGGAACTCCAGTATATTATACTGGAGTATATTCCGAATTTTAAACAGTATTTTCGTTCAAATTTATCTTTACATAAAAAATGACTAAATTTCGATTACTTTTAAAAGTGTGACTACTTTTGAATAATTCACTAGCCTTTGAGTTGTGTCATTTATTACCTCAATGTTTCGAGTTAAAAATTTTACATCTCACGTTCAAATAGTATCATAAACTTTATGTCAAAGAAACTTACGGTTACCTTACCTTTTCTATTGGAGGTTCAAATTCTTTCACTCTTTCATTAGGGGAATTTACATATATACTCAATTTTTGAATCACCACTGAAATTATATCAATATTGCACAAAAGTTTGTAAGTTTATCTGCTTTAAATATCAACTTCAGACTTAGCAGGTTTGAAATTAAAAAAAGTGCGTCTGAAATTGCAACCTTAAATGCACTTGAGACAATTTTAGTATGAAGTACGGCTAATTTATGTATGCACTTAAGACTTTTTTAATCTTAAGGGTAAAAATTCCACTTAAGATGCACTTAAAACTTAATTGGTCTAATTTTTGCATGCACTTAAAAATTTTACTCGAAATTACAAATTGCGCATAAGCAAAAACTTGTTCTTCAAATTTCAACAATGCAACACATGATTCAACATCCAAATATACTCTAAATGAGTTCAAATTTAAAACATAACTTTCAAATATCATATAGAACAAACATCAATCATCAATTTGTCAAAATAATTACAAATCTAACAAACACATTTTGCAACTAAGAAGAAAAAGAAAACCTAAGCAGTGGCAAAGAGAGGAGCGTCACATACCTCACTATTGTAAAATACTATAAACCGCCTTAAAACCGGCGCACAAAACACCATGTAAATCCACCGTCAATTTTGTTTTCAAAGCACTAAGAAGAAGAAGAAAAAGAAAGCAAAAATCTGAAGTTGTGTGTACTTTAACTATAAGATACACTTTTTTTTTTAAATATGTACAAGTTAAAAACTATTTTTTTTCACTTTTAACTCGCGCCAGAAACTATTTATATTAGATAGCTGAAAAAGTGTACAAAATTTGTATGTATATATCTATATATATGTCTATATATATATATATATATATCGTCTATTATTTTTAGAGCGGTTATATAGTGTCATTTTCCCTTCTTTAGCTACTTGCAATGATCACACGGGCCCAATAGATTTAAGCCCAATTACTTGCTCAAATCTCTCCTTTTTGGGAGGGGACAGGAGATTTTCATAATTACCTATGGATTCTAAAAGTATTTCAAAATTTATAACTAGTAATAGAATAATGTTATGAACAATAAAAGAAGAAGAACAATATTGTAGAGAAAAAGAGAGGAAATTCTTATTGAATTTTGGGATGATTTACAATGAGCTAAGACCCCTCTATTTATAGGGGGAAAATGACTTAGCCACAAAGTAGAACTCTCTAAAAGATAGACATTCACTTTAAATAGAGTTCTATTTATAACACTCCCCCTTGAATGTCTATTCAACAAATAATTTGCCTCGTTAAAACCTTAACTAAAATAAAACCCAATGGGAAAAAGAATTCTAGAAAAGGGAAAAGAGTACACATGTTTAGAAATGCGCCTTTTGGTTGCCTCGTTAAAAACCTTGCAAGGAAAACCCAGTGGGACAAAACCTTGTAAGGGAAAAAGAGTGCAACGCGCATTAACTCCCCCTGATGAGAGCATCAATTCACATCCTTGAGCTTTCGCATCCCAATCTTGTGCACTAGCTTCTTGAAGGTTGACGTCAGCAGAGATTTGATGAATAAATCATCTATATTAACTTCAATGAAAATGTTGCACCTTGAAAATCCTCTCTATCACATTATCATACTTATAGTTATATCAAGATACATATGTGCACAAATAGCACCTAGGATATGGTACTTTATGAACAAATATTGTATATGCTTTAAGCGATTTAAATTCTTCAGGGATCGTCATATAAGACATATGAATAGACTTTAATTAGATGCATATCAAGTTTTCATGTCATGCTAGACAAATAAGATATCGAAAACCGATTGCACATATCATTGACTTTATGCTTTTAAGTGTTTGAACTGTAGGTCCAAAACTATATGTCTTTCATATGAAACCAATTCTACTTTAATTGTTTCTCCTGACATATCCTACAACAAATATTAAAATATATACACTAAAAAAAAGGTAGATTTCCTAATAAAGGGGAATTCTAATTTGCAACGTATCCCAAAATTAGCTCCTAAAATTCTTTAATTTATTAATCATTGATTATCACTATAAATATTAGGTTACCATTTAACACTATCTCATACCCACACTACATCCTTCATAAAAATAGAGACTCACGTTGCATAATTTCGGATGAAAATTTATCCATTCTTTTATCCTTTCATCATCTATATAGTATTAATAATATTTGTTATTATACAATATACAAATATATATATATATATATATATATATATATAATATTATAATATATAAATATTAATTAGCACTTTGCAAAAATTCATAGAACAATTGTAATATAGTCTACCTTTAATTTAGAGTAAAGTGTATATACATAAATAAGTATTATACAGTATCCGAGATAAATATATAATATTGTGGGGAGAACACAAATTGAGTGATAAGAATGACTCCAATTCAATTCCATCACTGTTTCTAAAGGAAAGAAGTTTCAAATTTGATGTGGAAGTGACTGGTGGTGAGATATTATTTGATGAGAGAGAAAATATGATAATTTTAAATTTAATGTAGTGATATGCTTTAATTGGTATAATTCCTATTTTTTAGGTTCAATAATGAGTTTTAAGAGAGACATTAGGGATGAAAAATTATGTATAATTTAATTAAAAAGATGAAATTTTCAAATAAGTTGTATTATACGTAATTTTCGAAAAGTAGTCACAAGTTATTTAAATAAGTCTTAGAAAAAAGGTATTCTATGTAAATTCCTCGGTACATGGTGATCGCTTCTAAACAAACACAAATATATGAGAAAAGAGGAGAAGCTTGTTCATGAGATTAATTAGTCCTGCACCTAAATGGTGCAAAATTATGGGACGATAGGATGAAAATTTCAACCAATAAACTACAACTCCATTTTTTTATCCAAGCATACTTTTTGTTTATAATTATTATTATTACTATTTGTTCATGGATCGATGTCTACCTTTTGTGACTAGTATATATGACGAATAGATGCATCAATACAAAAAGGGGAGGAAAGAAAAAGTAATAGTGTAACAATCCGATTGATCGTTTTGAATTCTAGTATGTCATTTGGCAGTTTGAGGTCTTGAGTAGCTTCACTTTATGTATTAGGACTTGTACGCATAGTCGGAGTTGAATTTCGGGAAGTTTGGAGTTGATTCGGAAGGAAGATTCTCAATTCGAAAGCTTTAAGTTGAAAGAGTGGACCAAAGTTTGACTTTTGAGTAAATGACTTCGGAATCGGGATTTGAAGGTTTCAATAGGTTCATATGATGATCGGATGGTCAAGGAGCATTTCGGCGCTTATTGTGGAAAGTTGGCCTTTTGATGGTTTTTAGAATTTCCTAGGTTTGGTTTGAAGAGTACTTTGATGTTATCGATGTCCGATTAGAATTTCGAGCCTTTGAATAGGTTCGTATTATGATTTGTGACTTGTATGTAAAGTTTGACATTGTTCCAAAATGTTTAGATAGGATTCAGACGTGTTCGTTGAAGTTTAAATGTTTGAAAGTTTAAAGAAAGGTTTCAATCATCGATTAGTAGTTTTGATATTTTTTTGGTGTGATTTGAGGCCTCGAGTGGGTTAGTTTTATGTTTTGGGACTTGTTTGTCTGATTGGACGGGGTCCCGGGAGCCTCGGGTGTGTTTCGGGATGGTTTCAGACAAATTATCCGTGTTTTATCATTGTTGATGTGCTGGTGTTCTTCGCGATTGTCAAGGTAGTCCCGCGATCATGAAGAAGGCTGATGAAGGGCCCCTGTTTTTCTCTTTGTGAACGCGAGGAGGCTCACGCGAACGTTGAGAAGGACATGGCTCTGCTACGCGAACGCGTAGGCTTGATCGCGAACGCGAAGAAGGCTGGGAGGGGGATGGTTGTGAGGCAAAATGCCTTCGCGAATGCGAGGTGTAGAGCGCAAACGCGAACGGCAGGGTCAGCTGGGCATCGCGAACGCGAACGGCAGGGTCAGCTGGGCATCGCGAACGCGAAAGGGTAGCTGGGTAGCTGGGCAGCTGGGAGGAGTTGGCCTTCGCGATCACGAAAAAATGTGGTCCTGGACAGATTTGATTTAATACGGGATGTGGCTCATTTTCTTTCATTTTCACTTGATTGAGCGATTTTTGGAGCTCTTGAAGAGGAGATTTTCATCATCTATCATGAGGTAAGTTATTCCCACTTGTTGTAAGCTATATACATGAGTTGTATACGGATATTAGCATGCAAATTTATAGAAATTGTGGGATTTTGGAATAAACTCGGAATTTGATATTTTGAATTTTGACCATGAAATTGGACATGAGAATAGAAATAAATTATATATTTGAGTTCGTGATATGGTTAATGTTTATATTCGAAAAATTTTGGAATCCGGGCACGTGGGCTCAAGAGTTGACTTTGTTAACTTTTTGAACGGAATTGGGAATTGTTATAAATTGATTAAATTATGAGTGTTGGAGTATATTTTTATTGATTTTCATGGTTGTTTGACTAGTTTCGAATTGATAGGCAATGGTTTGAGGTGCTAGAGAGGCGTTGGAGTCGGTTATGGAACCTCGGAGCGAGGTAAGTCTCCTGTCTAACCCTGTGAGGGGAAAGTTACCCTGTAAGTGTTATATTTTTTATGTGCTACATGTTGTGGAAGCTACACACGTATGAAGTGACGAGTATCCGTGCGCATGCTAGAATTCCTAATTAGGTTCGGGCAGACTTAGATTCACGCCATGCAATAATTGAGTTATCAGTTCCTGCGTAATTGCTTTAATTTACATTCAACTGAGACTAGACTCGCGTACAGTATCGAACTTGCCATTCTAGATACTCGACGAGCTACTTGATTAGCCGTGGAAAATTGTGCTTCCCTTATGAATTTTTTCCGCGTTGTGTGTATTAATTGAAAATTTTCTTTAAATTTCATAACTCACATGTATATTCGTGAGTGAGGTCAAGGACCTGCTAAAGCTTCTTATTCTAATGGTATTGGGTCGTTCGCCTTGGCAATACTATTGTAATATATTCTTATGGGATCAACCCGCTCACCTCGGCAGAATCGTGCGAAATACTTGATAAGGAGTCCGCATACTTATGGGTTTCGTGACTTGAGATGTGACAATTGATTTGATATTGACCATTACGTACTCCATTTGAGGAGGTGTCTGATAGTTGAGGACTTTATGCTCATTGTTCAACGGTAGACCGTATTATTTGCCTATACCTGTACTCATTGTTTACTTACCATATTTCATAATTGTCTACTTTGTTATATTTGATTTACTGGACCACTAGTAAGCATCAGTGTCTACCCCTCGTTACTACTTCTTTAGGGTTAGGCTAGATACTTACTCGGTACGTATTGATTTACATACTCATGCTGCACTTCTGCACTAAATGAACAGGATCTGACAGGTTCATTTGGTGGTCATTTGGGCACGTAGGTGCAACTGCTGAGGGGACTTTATGGTGAGCTGCATTCCATGCTACGATGCGCAGCACACAAAGTTTCCATCAAAATTATTTACTTTATTTTATCTACCTTGTATTCTAGACAGAGGTTGTATTGTTATTGTACTTCCATATAGATGCTCATGTACTTGTGACATCGGATTTGGGGTGTTCTTGAATTTGTTTATGGTTTTTCTTACATTGACATACTTTTATTTTATATTTTATTTAAATTGTATGTATCTACAATTTTTAATGCAATTATCTCTCTATCTAATAAGATTCATGATTTCAAAAATAATAAAAATGAATAATTAAGTTGGTAGTTCACCATTTGCTTGCCTAACAGCGATGTTGGGCGCCATCACGACCTATAGTGAATTTTGGGTCGTGACAAATAGAGTGATCGGTACATTATATTAGTGAATCGCTAACCAGACCAAAAGAGGAGTTTGGTTACTCCTTATTCTCTCTGTCTCATCTTATGTATCTTAATTTATTAACTTTACCGTATAAATTTAAAAATGTAAAGAAAATTTTACAATATTATCAATAAATTAAAACCACATGTAACGTGCTCGAAACTACCCATTAAAATTGCAGTGTCCTAAATATTATAATCGTTTACCCTTAAAATAGATAATAATTAAATTTATAAGTGGTTTTAAGGATATGTGATTTTACTTGGCATAAACTGAGAAAAATGTCTAAATCAATATTAAAAATTGATTGTAAGTAAAAGTAAAGCAAACCAAATATGATGTGCGGATTTGGCCCTCGAGCTAGGTTGCCCTCGAACCAAACAATTATACTACTGAAAAATATGAACTGAGCAACAGAGTATTGAAAGCTTAAGAGAAAAATATAGTATATTGTTTTTACTAGTGTTAATCTGATGTGTTTACAAATGATTAGACCCTCTTTATATAGTAGAGGAGTTCTACTTATGGTATAATTCTAAATACAGTAAGAAATCCCATGATTGGCTAATTAAGCGGTCTCGTCTTGATACGTGCCGAGATTTTTGTCGTGATCTTTGCCTGATCGCGGATATCTTGGCTTTCCGTTATTTGGCTCGACAGGCTTCCTTCGATCTTGCTCGATCTCTATCCCGCTCGGTCTCATCTGTAAAGATCTCGATGACCGCTTAATTCATCTTTCCTTTCCCGCTCCTGAATGATTTGCTAATCTCGATCTCGACTGCTCCCTGAGTCTCTAGCTTGGCAACCTAACTTCGTATCATGGTCCAATATGACATGGGGTCGAACATAGGCATGCCGCCTTGGTCTCGATTAATCATACAAAAAAGGCAAGTCCGATTTCGACCATATACAGATAGTCCCATCGTTTCTTGGAGAGTAATGACAAGGAACGATTTGAGCCCTCGATCTTCACCTCGGTAGATCATGATGTGATCATCATGACTAGGAAGCAGAGGTGATGGAAACATCTCGTCGGTACAGTTTCACAGGCATTTAATTTTCTTCAGCCGACGATCGGCCACTACCAGCTTTCTATGAAATCATAAATACCCTCCTTCTTCATTCTTTCAAACTTTACTCTCAAATATTCTTCACTCTAATCTCCAAAATTCTTTGCCTTCAAAGCTTTGTATTCTCAGATCTTGGAGTTACCTCGCTTGTTTTATCCCAAAATACCAAGTGTTTCTTTCAATTTCTACTTTTCTTTGTCACTAAAAACTACATGGCTAAAACATCAAAAACTGTTCCCCGGAAAGAAACTGCTTTCTCGTCCCGGCAGGCCGACGAGGAACCAGCGGCGTAGCCACGCCCCGAAGAGTTCTTCCCCTGAGGATACGTCATCGATTCTAATTTCAAGGTTGAAAAAACCTCCTCGGTTCCGGGTCAATGCAAGTCGATATCGAGATATATATGCTTGATACCTAATAATCTCCTTGACCCGGTTAAAAAAGATTACAAATAGGGTAACAAATATGTGGTGGTGCCGGCTCCAGAAGAATCAATCACCACCCACGTGGAAAGGTTCCTAAGTGTTTACACTTACCCCTTCACATTGGACCCCTTGATCCAACCATCATAGATTTCTTCAAAAATTACGAGGTCGCCCTTGGTCAAATTCATCCCTCTTCTGGAGGATCGTGATACTACTCCGTTATTTTGTAAGCAAAATCGATGGGCTTCCCTTCCCCTTCGACCACCTCATACGACTCTATAGTCCTCGACTCTATCGAGGTGGGCTAATAAAGCTTCAACATCGGGCCACCAGGGCACCTTTCTCGAGCATAGACAAAGACAAAGACCAGTGCTGGATGGGCCGGAGTGAGGACCACGGACTTGATCCCGGTTGAGAGTATGCCATTTCCTGAGAAATGAAATATGAGACGTAAGTATAATTTCGTCCTTAGTTTATGTTCATTGCCTTCATTTTTTCATACTTTCTTATCGACGTCCTACTTGATGCAGTCATTGCCTGGATGCCGGGTGTAGTTCCCCAGCTTGAGAACTGGGTTAGAAGTCTGGTATCGCAGTCGACACATGTCGAGCGCGCATGGCATGACTTGTCGAAGGGTCGGTGGGAGTCTAGTAGTAATGGTAAACCTTTTTCTAACTTAATAATTTGACCACTGTTCGAATACTTTCCTGGGCTTACTCACTTTTCTTCTTTTGTAGGTCTAGGGAAGGAGTTGACGATGAGGCCCCCGCCTGGTGACGAAGAGATCATTCCCCCACCATCTAACTCGAAGCAGGTGAAGGAGAAGAAGAGGAAAATAACTTCAAACTCTGAGGGGCAGAAACCCAAAAAGAAAGCAGCCCGTAAACCCAAGAAATCATCATCCCTCTAACTTTGGAGTCAGTCCAACGGCTAAGGGATGAAGAAGAAGAAGAAGAAGAAGAAGAAGAAGAAGATTTAGGGTTGGTGGCCCCTATGCGATCTAACGCCGATACTCAAAGAACTACGGAGTCGGTGGGAGTTGAAAATGCTCCGCCTCGGCTCGATGAGATTCAGGGGGAAGCCTTGGCCGAAGTCCCCGAGCCAAAAAGAGCCGAAGATGCTTAGCCTCGGGGTGAGAAGGCTGTTGAGGAGGTGGTGGAAGCCGGTGTAGAACCGGGCTCGAGGCTCCCCGAGATGAAGGCGGTGCCCCCAAATATTTACTTGGGGTGATAGATACCGGAGACTCCTCATTTCCTTCATTCACCGAGGCGATGATACAGGAAGCTCAGGCCAGACTTGCCATGGGGAAGGGGTCCATGGAGAAGAAGACCCTTTCCGTGGTTATTTTGTTGGAGTCGAATATGTCACCGGTCTTAGTGACTTGGAGATACCTAGGAAGAGCTCGAGTGATGCTTCCTCGATCTTTAAACTAACCAATCAGTTTCCGGCCCCTAGTACCGATCCCGCGCGCAAACGATCAATTATTATCTCGATCTCGGAGGATGCTCGGGTTCATGTTGCCCCCGTAGGTGTGGCTAGCTATCTTCGATGCTTGTTCATGAAAAAAGACCAATCCAAGATGGACGAGGTGGAAACACCATGTCTTTTCAATGAAGCCCAACAGGCTCTAAATAGGGTAATCCTAGATTTCTTTGTCGATGTCCATTTTCATACTTATACTTTTCTCCCTTTGTATAATTCTTTTTTCTATGTTTGGAGGATTATGTGCTTCATCATGAGACTTTCTTTCGATCCCGAGGGGATTTGATCCGGTATGAGGCCGAGATCGGAGGGCTCACTGAGGAAAAAGATGCCTTCAAGATTCTCAGTGAGCAAAGAGAAGGGGAAGCTAAAGGCCTCCGTGTTGAGCTAGAAGTGGCTCAGAAAGAACATGTTGAACTGGCCGAGCAGGTAAGAAGAATCTTTGAAGTTAGGGACGCTGACTCAGGTGTGGTGTCTAATTGTTCTAACCCGCAGGTCCAACAAAAGTTCGATGTGATCGGACAACTTCATGAGGAAGTAAACGCAGTGAAGATAGAGGCTAAGGCATGGAAGAAGAATATGGATCGCCTTGCCTTAGAATAGGAGACCACCCGAGCCCAACCGTCCTCGACTGAAATACAACTCAGAAGCATGAAATAGAAAGCCTCGGTGCAAGCCAAGAAAAATCGAGGAACTTCAGTCTCGATTGGATTCGAAAATTTTCAATCAGGAGAAGCTAGTCGCAAATCTTGTAGTGGCCAAATCGGAGGTTGAAGAGACCAAGGCCAATGTTGATGCAGTGGTAGCTATTTACAGGGTTGACGCCGAAGCTGCTAAGGTCCAAGCAAAGGAGGTCGCTGAAGCTGCTCAGGTCCGAGCAAAGGAGGTCGCTGAAGCTGCTCAGGTTCGAGCAAAATTGGGTCACCGAGCACGCCAAATGCCAGTCTCGAAGGGAGACTCTTGAGGAGATCCATGCTCTAGGCTTCGACCTTACAGCCGAGATCGAGAGCGCTAAGGAGCTCGAAGCTGAAGCCTGGGGGTTAGCTTACCTTGATGACAATGATTTTGAGAGCATGAGCTGATCCAAAAGTGGAGAGGGCCTTGAGGGTGAATATGCTGCTCCTCGAGATGACTAGGCCTTTTAGGATTCCATATTTTTTGTGTTTCTATCGGGGCCATTCTAGCTTTTGTAAAGAAATTTCATCATGTCGTGTTGCCTTTGTAACTAATTTCTGAAGTATATATAAAACCTTTCTTCCCATTTGCAAAATTCAAAACGTCTTATAAAATAACAAAGTCGTATTCGATTTGTTTGAAACCGAATCAATGTAGCCTTTAGGATTGATGATCGAGCGAGGACCTGCTCGATCTCGAAATAAGGTAACCCTTAGGTTTTCTAGTTGAGCGATAATGATCTCTCAAACTCAAAGTAAAAGTAGCCCTTAGGCCTTTGTATTTTTGTATTTGGACGATCCGGCCTTCGTAAAAAGATTGTTTATATATGTAAGGCTTTATACCCTTTTCGGCTCCAAAAAGTTTTTATCATTCGTATTTACAAAATTTGGAATGCCTTAGCATGAAATAATAAGAAATCGTTCGAGCGTTCGAACAAATTTTGCATTCATTAGAGTTTTTGAGGCTCGATATTATTTAATCCTTTTATGACTTTGTCGGGGGTAGCCTTGAAAACCAGTTATGAAGGAATTTGAAGGCCTATTTTGTTACGGAATTCAGACATCTCCAAATCGTGTTAATTCGGCCGTAGCCTCTTAGTATGGGATCTTCCCGTTGGGCTTATTTTCCCGTTTACTTCGGGCTTGCATGAAGTAATAGTCCCCGAGTGGGATGTCCATAACCTTTAAAATTCGAGGGTTTCCTATGAGGTCTTATGCCGTCTATGCTCAATAATTCGATCTTGTTCGAATTTACTTTTCGGACGGCAGTCCCCGAGTGTGAGGGTTATTGTCCAAACTCTAATTATGATTGTCCCTTAAGATCGCTTCCATAATAGATCGAAGGTACAAAACTGTAAAGAAAAACATTTTCTAAGACATGAGATGTTGGCAAGAAAAATACTTCTCTTTATTCTTACAAATAATTATTATACATGCGTACATGTTCTGTGCCAGAGCTCGAGCAACCTATGTGGGCACGGTTTGTTTGACCGTTTGGCCCTTACAAATCTCACCTATTGAGACCCCATTATTGTGAAGTAATTTCCTCGCAACAAAGTTGACATTCAAGGGCAACGCCCCCAGTATTCGAGGTTGATTGCAAAGGAGCCTCAGATAGTATTGAACTGTTCTTCCATGCCGATTCGTAATCGGGCTTGATTCTAAGTTAGCACGATCCACTATCAAAGTTATTTCGCCTTTGGTGGTTTCGCATGCCATGTTGAAGCCGTTAAGTACTCGGGCTGCGGCACAACTTGATCCTGCAGGTCGAGTTGTTCCACAACCTTCGATTGAATAATGTTGTCCAAGCTACCTGTATCAATCAAAACACGTTTAACTTGAGTTTTATTCATAAGAACGGATATTACCAGTGCGTCATTGTGGGGTTGTAAGATCCCCTTTTCATCCTCGTCATTGAAAGACGAGGTCCCTTCTGGCACATAATCCTGAATTCGCTTTTCCCTTGTGATCGACACCTTGGTGCGCTTAAATACTGGTCCTTGAGGAATATCGACCCCTCCAACAATCATGTGGATTACGTGGTGCAGCTCCTCTTGCTCATTCTGTCTGTTTGAATCTCTATTTCTGAAGTGGTTCTTAGCCCGATCGCTTAATAATTCTCGAAGATGTCCTTCGTTGAACAACCGAGATAGCGCCCGATGGCTGATATGATAGCTGGCGTGTCAACATTGAAGTTGTATTCCAATAGCCTAGGTGCTTATTTGGGCTCGACATTCCTATCGAAACCACTCTTTCTCATGAGCCCTCGAGAACTATGACCTCCATCATTTGTTCTATCACCTCGGACGGGGTTGCGTCCAGTTCCGTTGTTTCTCTGATCTCCATTGTATGGCTGGTAACGATCTCTGTTTAACCGTGGTTCCCCGTCAATATCCATTTTAACTCTGTTGACAGGACTGATAGGATAAACTAATCCCGAAGGAGTTCCCAACTGATCGTCTTCGACCCTAATCTTTGACTGATACTGATTATGCACATCGGCACAGATGACAATTGGGTACTCGATCAAGTTCTATTTTAATTGTTGTGAGGCCACCGAGCTTCATATGTTTAATCCTTGAGTGAAGTCCTGAACGGACCAATCATCGGCAACCGATGGTAGATCCATGTGTTCCATCTGGAACTGAGACACAAACTCTTGGAGCATCTCGTTGTCTTTCTACTTTACTTTGAAGAGGTCTGACTTCCTAGTCTCGACCTTTATGGCTCCGGCATGTGCTTTAAAGAAGGAATCTGCGAGCATGGAAAAATAATCAATGGAGTTCGGTGGCAAATTATGGTACCATATATCTCCCCCTTTGATAAGGTCTCCCCGAATTTCTTCAACAATACGGACTCGATCTCATCGTCCTCCAAATCATTCCCCTTATTGCGCATGTGTAAAAAGTGACATGCTCGTTGGGGTCGGTAGTTCCATTATACTTGGGAATTTCTGTATGTGTAACTTTTTGGGAATGGGCTTAGGATCCGCGCTCGGGGGTAAGGGATTTTTCACGAACTTCTTTAAATCCAAGCCCTTAAAATCGGTGGTGCCCCCGGAATTTGATCAACTATGGAGTTATATGTTTCTACCTTCTTGTCATTTTCTTCAATCTTCTTATCCCCTGATCTGACATGATTTGTCAGCTCTTCAAGCATCTTCATGATAGCGGGGTCGGTCCCTGATTCATTTGTGTTTGATCTTCTTGGCACCGATTCAGCCCTATGAACAACTTCCTGTGATGGTTCGGGCTCAAACCTGCTTGGTGCATGATTCTAGTTTTGGAGTTGTGTTATTGCAGCTTGTTGAGCCTGCAACATCTAGAATATCACTCGAAGGTTGATCATTCCTTCTTCGACGCCCTGTGCATTCTGACCGGGCGATCGAACTTCTATGCGGACGCTATTCTCGGGGTCGACAGCAAAATTTGCATTAATGGAAATATGGGAACTGACATCGATGGGGTCTGCGACCGGAACTCCCTCGAGGTCAACTGGGGGGACTTCATTCCCTGGGGCGGCTATGTTGTCGTTTTCTTCATAAAAACCAAGGCCATTGTCGATGTGTGTGGCCGTTTCTTGAGAGTTCGACATGTTGATCATGAAATCAAAAAACATTCAAAATAATAATTGTAAAATAGTGTATTTTACTAAAATTGGCACCAGGCAATCACTATTATCTTTAGCCCCACGGTGGGCGCCAAACTGTTTACCCTTAAAAATGGATAACAATTAAATTTATAAGTGATTTTAAGGATATGTGATTTCACTTGGCACAAGCTGAAAAAAATGTCTAAATCAATATTAGAAATTGACTGTAAGTAAAAGTAAAGCAAACCAAATATGATGTGCGGCTTTTTCCCTCGAGTTAGGTTGCCCTCGAACCAAACAAGTATGCTACTAGAAAATATGAACTGAGAAACAGAGTATTGAAAGCTTAAGAGAAAAATGTAGTATATTGCTTTTAATAGTGTTAATATGATGCATTTAAAAATTATTAGACTCCCCCTTTATATAGTATAAGAGTTCTACTTATGGTACAATTCTAATTACGGTAAGATATCCCATGCCGAGATTAACTGATCTCATCTTGATATGTGCTGATATTTTTTCCATGACATTTGCCTGATCGCGGATATCTTGGCTTTCCATTATTTGACTCTTCAGGCTTCCCTTGATCTTTATCCCTCTCGGTCTCGGTCTCGGTCTCGATCTCGGTCTTGGATGATCTCGATCTTGATCGGTCCCTGAGAAAAAGGCAAGCCCGATTTTAACTGTATACAATAATGCTATCGCATTTAATATTATGATATTAAATGTATGAATTATGAAATATTGATTTCCACTAATTGAGGAATCCCATTGATAGCTAGCAAAACACTATAAGTCAGTAGTTTTAAGGAACCAAAATGACAAAACAATATTTGAATTCTCCCCAACATACGAAACCCCTAAACTGACAAGACCCCAACTATAAACAAAAAATAATATACAAAAAAATGAAAACACAACATGAGGACCCCGGTGTAGAGTAGGGCTCACCGCAGTCAGTTGAAGAGAGGGTATACACCTATCGTGAATTTGTGCTGCCTTTTAAGGTACCACCTTCATCTATTAAAGATTCATCATCCTCGGCAAAAAAAAATGTTAGTACATATGATATAGTACTAATATAAAAGGTAAAATACCTTTACATGAAATGAAATGTCAACATAAGGATAGAAAGCATGGAAGAAGGAGTAAATCGTTATAAACATACAACAACAAGTTATAATATAAGAAGAGAATGCACATTAGTAAAACTTTTCAAATAAACATTATCACTTTAGTTAGGATATCAATAGTTACCGACATAGGAACGTATAACCACTAAGTGCACGGCATGACGTCGGACCTCGGCCGATCGGCTAAGAGTCATCTCACCACAAGTTGTAATGACCTGGACGGTTATTTTGTGTATTGTAGCTATGTTCCCCCATTCATAGCTTCTTCTTTGTTCATTTGTGGTTATATGACTTGTTGGGTTACTTGATTTGGTTTCGGGACACTTAATCCCAAGGTTGAAAGCTTAAGTTGGAAGAGTTGATCGGGGTTTGACTTTTGTGTATACGACTCCGGAATGGATTTTTGATGGTTGTGATAGCTTTGTATGGTAATTTTGGACTTAGGAGTATGTCCGGATATTAATTTGGAGGTATGTAGGTTGTTTTGGCTTGAATTGGCAAAAGTTAGAAAGTGAAGGTTTGGAATGTTGAGAGGTTTGATCGAGAGTTGAATTTATTGATATCGGGCTCATATTTTGGTTATGGGAGTTTGAATAGGTCTGTTGTTTCATTTATTATTTGGGTGAAAAATGTGAAGTCAATCGGAGGTTGTTTGATGTGATTCGGCATTGGTTTTAGAAGTTGAAAGTTCATTAGTTTCAATAGGCTTGAATTGGGGTGTGATTCGTGAATTTGATGTTTTTTGATGTGATTTGAGGCTTTGACTAAGTTTTTATTGTGTTTTAGGATGTGTGATATGTTTGGATTAGGGTCCCGAGGGCATCGGGGGTGATTCGGGTTGAGTTTTGGACCTAAGAAATTGGGGTGCGATTCGTGAATTTGATGTTGTTTGATGTAATTTGAGACTTCGACTAAGTTCGTATTATGTTTTATGATGTGTTGGTATGTTTTGATGGGTCCCGAAGGCCTCGGGGGTTGATTCGGATTATAATCGGGTTGAGTTTTGGACTTAAGGAATTTCTGCTGACTACAGTTTTTGTGTAACCGCACATGCAAAGTTTTGTCCACATGTGCGGAGCCGCAGAATCGGCGAGTGTGCGAAGGTGCGAGAATTTGGGAGGCTTCCTGGGAGCACAGGTGCAAAAGTATTACGCATCTGCGATTCCACACAAGCGGACAAGGAATCACAGAAGTGGGCAAGGCTAGGCTTGTGGAGAAGCGCAGACGCGAGGAAGTTCCGCATCCGTGAGCCCCCAGAAGCAAAGCTTTGAACGTAGAAGAGGAGGCCAATCATATGTTGGATTTCAGTAAGTGCGGTGGATGGACCGCTGAAGAGGTCCCGCGGGTGCGATAAGGGTGGACCGCAGGTGCACTAGATCGAGATCTTAAGTGGACTTCGCATAAGCGAAGATTTCTCCCCAAAAGCAGAATCGCGGGTGGCTGTTGAGTTTGCAGATGCGAGATGCTTGAGCAGAAGGATTTAAACGAGGATTTCGTGTTTTCTCTCATTTTTGGACTTGAGGAGCTGGGCTAAGGGTCATTTTTAGAGAGTTTTCACTATAATTGAAGAGGTAAGTGAATATTCATCCTTTTTATTGATAATTATTGTTTATCCATTGATTTTTAAACATACTAATGTGTGTTTGAGGTGAAATTTGAAGATTTTTGGACGATGGATTGCATAGTAAGATTTGGAGATTTGAGGGTCGATTTGTGATTGAAATTGGATAATTATTGGAATGGTTGGACTCGTTATTGAATAGGTGTCCGAATTTTGTAAATTTTATCGGATTTCGAGGTGTGGGCCGGGATAGACTTTTTGATTTTCGTTAAGGATCTTAGCTTTATTGTATAAAATAGATTCCTATAGCTTGTATTGATTATAATAGGTTGTTTGTGACAAGATTCGATTGTTCGGAGGCCGATTCGCGAGGCAAGGACTTGTTGGAGTAGTGAGTTGTGCACTTTGAGGTAAGTAACATTTCTAAACTTGGAGTTGAGGGTATCTACCTCTGGAAAACATGTTATTTGTGTTGTGTTGGGGTGACGCACATGATAAGTGATGGGCATTTGGGCGTACACTGTGATAGTTATGATCCGGTTGATTCTTTTGTACTATGTTGTTATCAAGTCTTATTCTATCCGTGAAATCCTTACTTGTTAGAGTAATTGGACTATGATTCATGTTAGAAATTATTTTTAGGCTATGTGCTTATTCGGTTAAGACCTAATGAGGTTCATTTTGTTATTTTGAGTTATTTGCTTTGACTGCAATTATGTACTCAGTCATGATTCTTCATTTAAATATCATATCTCAGTCTCTGTTTTCATTCATTGTTACATCACATGTTATTATTGTTTGAGTTGAGTGGTACGAGATTTGTGAGCCTTTGAGCCTAGAGATTGATGACTGAGGTGGGCCTGAGAGTCGGATTATGAGTGGTATTATGGATCAGGTTGCATGCTGCAGCAGGCCTTATAGGCTTTATATTAGTGTTAGGGAAGGATCCGCCCTATCGGAGTCTGACACTCCACCAGTGAGCGCAGGCATAGTGATATCTACATGTGCTTTAGTGAGGAGCATTTATGCGAGGCACCCGTACAATGTTGAGTGACAGTGTGTGTGATGAGAGGGCATTGAGATAGACAGATTTGGTACTCTAAGAGTGAGTACCTGGGAATATTAGTGTGATACCTTATATTTGGCATGCATATTTGACATGTAGGCATAGAGATGTATTGTTCCTCATGCTAGCTATGTTTGACATGTTATCATCAGTGTTGGTCTTTAATTGTGAATTTGAAACCATGTCTAAATTTGTGTACCATGAATTAGTTGAATATGAAAGTTTCCTTGAGTTATTTACTATCATTATCACTATCTTACTTGTATTATCATTATAATGGTTCTAACTAGATCCTTCTCAGCTCTTCACTGCTTTCAGCCCACGATTAGTCATGTACATTTGGACGTGGCGATTGCTAGATTGGTGCTAGTACATGCTCGGAGACGTTGAGGTAGCTGTTATGACGCCCTCAGACCTTGATTCTCCTTTCTTTTATTTTATTCAGTATTGTTTTATTACTCAAAAAGTTGTATTAGAGTTTCGATTTATGTTGGTACTTAGTAATATTCATGTACTCGTTGACGTCAGATTTTGGAGTGGTTGTAGTAGCATTTCAGTTATTTGCATCAGATATTTGTGAATTTTTCCGTTGTTTTATTTATTAAAACGTGTTTTATTCAAATAGTTAGTTGTTATGCGGTTGCCATCTTGTCTAGCAATTTTATTAGGTGCCATCACGACAGGTTGGGATTTTGGATCGTGACACAAGCTGTATGGATTGATGTAAATTTGGTAGAAATACATTCATCCCAATTAAGGGACATAATACATCATAGTACGAAGGGACTTATTCCCAATCGTCTTCCTACACGTTTAATTGTAGTTTCGGGAATAGGCCCTTGCGGCCGATACCTTCTCAGTAACATAATAATACTCCCAAAAATATTTCTTTATAGCCTTTCATAAAATCTTACTTTTCCTTGACACTTTTGTACATACATCCTAATTTTTGTTCTTAGCACAGGCGGCCATATATCATATCCATCAGTTCATTCCATTCATGTGCATTGGGTAATCGAAAGTCATAAAAATGTATTTAAAACATTGGGAAGTCATAACTACCAACACATGAGTACATGAAAGCTTAAAACACTTGAAATATTTGAAAAGATGAAAGCATAACAATTGCAAATTTTAACATGAGTCGAGGCCATAAGCATTTGGTAATTCAATTATTTGAAGCAAAAGGAACTAGGAACTTGAAGAGGTAGAGGTAGGCCAAAGAAGAGGTGGAAAGAGGTAATTAAGCAAGACATGGCGTAACTTCAGTTGACCGAGGACATGACCCTTGATAGGAAAGTATGGAGTTCGAGGATTAGGGTAGTAGAGTAGGTAGTCTAGAGTGTACAAAACAGTAGTATTGTCATCCAATCTCACTTTCTGTTGGTAGTAGATTTTTATGACTAACAGTTGCTTTCTTTCATTGTTTGTCACCTTACTATCTTGTTGTCTTTATTCTGCTTTTATATGGATTTTGGTGATGTCCCTTCTTGTCTATATTTTCATTAATGCGGTGCTTATGCTTTCCTGAGCCGAGGGTCTATTGGAAACAGCTTCTCTATCCTCACAAGGTAGAGGTAAGGTCTGTGTATATACTACTCTCCTCAGACCCTACAGTATAAGATAATATTGGGTACATTATTGTTGTTGAAATAGAAACTTGAACAAAACATGCTTGGAGTTATAAGGAGTTCATGAAATCCAATTCTATGGGAAGAGCTTAGCCAAATATACCTTAATTAGGCTTTCTTAGGGTTTCTACTATATATATTCCACTACTCCTACTTCCATCTACACCCCAAAATTCAATTGAACAAACATTAGTGAGAGTTTCTATAATTTTAAGTCATTTAAACATTTTATCAAATATCTAAAGGGCATAGCCCTCTACCACCTTAGTAACAGTGTTTTCTCATCCTTCACACCACCTTTCATGACCACATTCATACTCATAGCTACCCTTGGGTAGTATGTGACATTCAACAATACATGCAAGGTCACCCATACTACATCCAACTAGAGGTGGAAAAGCTAACTCAAATTCATTATACCCACCGAAATTTTAATAGTTTTGGGCTAGAACAATTTTAAAAATGAATTATTTCGGGCCACCCCAAGTTAACCCATCAAGATGATACCCACCTTGACCCATGAAAATGTTCTATCTTAGAGTTCTACTTTGACCCATGTTATAGCTTCGGGTGTGTTTGGTATGAAAGATTTTCTAATTTTTTCATGTTTGGAAAGTAATTTCCTTATTAACTCGATATTTCTCCAATTAGAGGAAAATATTTTTCCTATTAAGAAAAGAAAAATTATTTTCCAAAACTCTTTTTCAACTTTCCTCATCCCCACCCACCACCTCCCCTCAACAACCCACCACCCCACCCACCTCACCACCTACCTACCACCTCACCCCACCCCTAAATATATAAAAATATTATTTAAAGTGCTTTCTTTTTATAATATAAAAAAATATTTTCTTTTATTTCAACAAAAAGAGTACTTTCTTTTTTATAATGTCGAATGATTTATTTAACTAACTGTTGCGACAAAAATAGGGACATATCTAAAAATAAAGAAGAAACACATTATCACAACATAGAAAACAACAAATAAAATTTATAACAATAAAATAAAGGATGGATACTGAGCTATTTTTTAGGTATCATTCACAATATATCATGATTTGAGTCACATAAGATTATTTTTGAATATATTTTTAATTTTAAAAAAAATATTAGGTTTTGATTTGTTTAAAAGTTGAAAAAATTATAAATATTTGGATCAAGTTGAGCGAGTTGGGTACAACATGTTGGAAATTTTTCTAATGGTATGCATCTAGAAATCTCTAGTACTTTCAATTTCGTTAAAGAAAAACAATGAAATTGCCTATCTTAACCCAAATAACTTTAGACAAGGCTGAACATTAGCCCATTTATTTACTCAACTCATTTTGACTCATCCAACTTAAGCTCAAACAACCATTTGTCACTCCTACGTCCAACCAACTACGTAAAAAAAAGTACCTTCTCCTTATTCTCCAGAATACCCAAACTCAAGGTTGAGAGCTTATGGCTTCCAATCACCATCCTACAGGCTCCAATATTTCTATCTAAAATTTTCATTATTGAAAGTTTCAAAAGAACTTGGGATGAAATCTTACCTTGATAGAAGAAGATCTGGTAAATGGCGCCTTAGAATTCCAAGGATCGAGCTAAAACTCTTGAAGTTCCTTCTCTCTCTAGGACAGTTCTTCCCCTCAAAATAGCGAAATTTTTCTTTCGAAAACAACTTCTAAAGCTCTTATTAAAAGTAGAATCGGAAATGAGATTTTTAAAAAAGCTCTCCGAAACAGGTCTGCAATCGCAAAAAGGACCACATATTGCTTCTGCAGTTAGCAAAAGAACCGCAAATTGATCGATCCTCCAAATTATTCAAATGTACTAATCGAATATAAGACGATTCTACGGTCGGCACTTCATATTTGACCACAGATTCTCTTTCAAAAATTTCTCAAGTGGCCCGACCATTTTCGCGACGGACTTGCGTT
This sequence comes from Nicotiana knightiana, assembly GCA_005239525.1. NCBI lineage: Eukaryota > Viridiplantae > Streptophyta > Magnoliopsida > Solanales > Solanaceae > Nicotiana > Nicotiana knightiana. Next base: position 30,392 of record ML371839.1, on the reverse strand, counting down.
CCGCTAAACTGATATGTGATCCTTCACCGCGAAAAAACCCCAAAAGCGATATCCTTTCAGCCCATTCTGCAATGATTCATGTTGTCTGTCTGGTCTGCATAATCAACCGCGAAAACATCCTCAAAAGTTGGTTCTTCCAACCACTGACCACTTTGCGACCCATTCCGCTGCGAATTTTTTATCCTTCAACCCTACGCCGAACATTTTAACATACTCTTGGCACTATAAAGCATAAAATCTTGGGAGATTTTTACCGGACCCTACTCTCCGCTGCTTAAATTTATTCATCCTAAGGTTAGAGTCCGCCACAAACATCGAGCACGACTTAGATTATACATAAGCTCCTCGGTGCTTAATGCTTACTCTGTACTTTTGTTTCATACGCAGCTTAACATATTTACAATTAGATAAATTGCTAAATGGGTAGCAGCCTGCAAACAGGGATACGTTTTACTGTTAATTTAGCCATTTAGTTTTGAAATATGCATTTAACATGGCTTGCTTATAATTAACTAGGTGATCCTTCCAAATCCATAGATTAATTGACCTATGAATCTTCTATTACGCAACTCAACCACCGGCTTGAATAATTATAAAAACATACATGATTATAGGTGTGTTTGGTATGAAAGAAAAATATTTTTCAATTTATCTATGTTTGGTTGCTTAAATATTTTGGAAAAAATTTCCTCATGAACTCATATTCCTCCAATTGAAGGAAAATATTTTCACTATCAAAAGAAGAAAAAATATTTTTCTGAACTCTTTTTTCACCAACTCACCCCCTACCCCCACCCCCACCTCACGCCCCTCACCCCGCCCTCCGATAAAAATATTATTAATAGTACTTTCTTTTCACGTTACAGATAAAAAAAAATTCAATAAATGATTATTTTATTTTTATGATATAGAAAAAGTATTTTCTTTCATTTCACCAAAATGAGTATATACTTTTCATGAGGTAGAAAAAAGCATTTCATTTATTTCAATAAAATGATTACTTTTTTCATGTTGTAGAAAGCTTTCTTTTTTAAGAAAATATTTTTCTTATAGTTATGAATCATAAATTTCTACATTTTTTTGTTAAAAAAAATAACACATTAGTTCCATTGGATATATCTGAATTTTTAGAAAAATAATTAAATTGTTAAAGAAAATAAAAACCTAAAAATGTTGGGTATTTGGAGAGAAGGAGAGCAAGAAAACATGAAAATTTCGGGAAAAGGGTGAAGAGGGTAACATAAAAAATATTTTCCTACTCTCTAACCAAAAAGTAAATATTTTCCAAAAAAAGTTTAATGATAAAACTATTATAAAATAACGATTGTAAAGTAAATAAACTAAAGACAAGTATAGAGAGAAACTGATATATTATTGAACTTTCAAACTGATGTACATAATGAACTGAAAACTCCTCTATTTATAGAAGAAAGGAAGCAGCTGCGAGGCTTTTCCAGGAAGCAGCTGCAAGGCTTTTCTTCAGCTGCTTGTAAGTTGTCTGTATGAGCTGCTTGCAACCTGCATGTTTAATAAGAAGTTGTTGCAAATAATTTCATTGAGTTGCTTGCAACCTGCCTGCATCAACTGCTTGTAAATAAACTTCAACAGAGTACTAAATGGATAATCTTCTTCAGGAAGATTATCTATAGTGGAGTAATAAATGGACATCCACAATATAATAATTTCATAACACTCCCCATTGAATGTTCATTAAAGATAATGTGCCTCCTTAAAACCTTAGGAAAAATCCAGTGAAAAAAACCTAGTGAAGGAAAAAGAGTACACATATTTAGTAATACGCATTTCGAGTTGCCTCATTAAAAACCTTACAAGAAAAATCCAATGGGAAAAACCTTAGTAAGGAAAAAAAAGTACAGCGCGTATTTCACTCCCCCTAATGGTAACCTTGTTTCAAATATTTGAGTCTCCATATTCCAATCTTGTATACCATTTTCTCAAAAGTTGAAGTTGGCAAAGACTTAGTGAACAAATCTGTCGGATTGTCACTTGAACGGATTTGTTGCACATCTATGTCACCATTTTTCTGAAGATCATGTGTGTAGAATAATTTTGGTGAAATATTCTTTGTTCTATCTCCTTTTATAAATCCTCTCTTTAATTGGGCTATGCATGCAGCATTGTCTTCGTATAAAATTGTGGGCCTTTTCTCACATTCCAAACCACATTTTCTCGAATAAAATAAATTATTGATCTCAATCATATGCATCCCCTACTTGCTTCATGAATAGCTATTATCTCAGCATGATTTGAAGAAGTAGAAACAGTATATTGCTTTGTGGAGCGCCATGATATGACAGTACCTCCATATGTAAATACGTATCCGATTTGATATCGAGCTTTATGGGGATCAGATAAATAACCTGCTTCTGCATAACCAACAAGATTTGCACTATCTTTATTAGCATAAGCAAACCCATATCAAGAGTTCCCTTTAAATATCGCAATATATGCTTAATCTCGTTCCAATGTCTCCGTGTAGGAGAAGAACTATATCTCATTAGTAAATTAACAGAAAATAATATGTCATACCTTGTAGCATTAGCAAGATACATTAGTGCACCAATTGCACTAAGATAGGGTACTTCGGGACCAAGGAGTTCCTCATCCTCTTCTGGAGGTCAGAACGGGTCCTTATTCACTTCAAGTGATCGAACAACCATTGGTATACTCAATGGGTGTGCTTTCTCCATGTTAAAGCGTTTTAAGATCCTTTCTGTATAGGCAAATTGATGGATAAAGATCATGTCCGCTAAATGTTCAATTTGCAGACTAAGACAAATTTTTGTCTTCCCAAGATCTTTCATCTCAAATTCTTTTTTAAGATATTCAATTGCCTTTTGGAGCTCTTCTGGAGTTCCAACAAGATTTATGTCATCAACATAAACAGCAAGTATAACAAATTCTGATGCTCTTTTCTTTATAAAAATACATGGACAAATAACATCATTTATGTAACCTTCTTTCAGCAAATATTCACTAAGGCGATTATACCACATGCGCCCAGATTGCTTTAAACTGTATAAAGATCTTTGTAATCTTATTGAATACATTTCCCGAGATTTTAGATTTTCTTCGGGCATATTAAATCCTTCAGGGATTTTCATGTAAATTTCATTATCAAGTGACCCGTACAGATAAGTTGTAACCACATCCATTAGATGTATTTCTGTAACGACCCGGTCGGTCGTTACGTAGAACTTGCATTAAAAATTACTGTTATTGACTTATCATAGGTTGGTTATATTGTTCTTGATGTGTTAGAGTTGGTAGGCTCGGAATTGGAATGGTTGTGGTGACAGTTTAGCCACTTAGTCCTTAAGAATAGCCTTAGAGTTAGAAAAGTCAACTCGGTAAACGACCTCGGAATGCGGATTTTATGGCTCGGATAGTTTCGTTAGGTGATTTGGGACTTAGGAGTGTGTTTAGAATATTTTTGTGAGGACAGATGTAGAATTAGGCTTGAATTGGCGAAAGTTAGTTTTTGGTGATTTTCGGTCGGCAGTGGAAAATAGGCTATCGGGGTCGGAATGGAATTTCGACAGTTGGAACAGGTTCGTAATGTCATTTTGGACTTGTATGCAAAGTTTCAGGTCAATTGGAGTTATTTTGGGTAGTTTCGGCATCGTTGGAGGAATTTAGAAATTTCAAAGTTCATAGGCTTGAATTCGATGAGTTTTTGGGGTTTTGATGTTGTTTTTGATGTTTCGAAAGCTCGACTAAGTTCGAATGATCATACGTAGTGTGTTGGTATGTTTGGTTGGGGTCCCGAGGGGCTCGAGATGGTTTTGGATGGTTAACGGGGAGGTTGGAGCATAACTATTGTTGTTGAAGTTGTTGGTGCTGGTGTTTTCGCACCTGCGAAAGAGGAGCCGCAGGTGCGGGCCCGCAGGAGCGGACGAAGCTCCGCAGATGCGGAAGTTTGGCTGGTTGAAGGATTTCCGCAGGTGCGAGGTAATTGCCACACCTACGACGCCGCAGGTGCGGGAGGTTGAGCGCAGGTGCGAAGGCTGAGGACTTTGGGGTCTTTCCGCAAGTCCGCACCTGGGACCGCAGGTGCGCGTAAGTGGTCGCAGGTGCGGAACCACTGTTCAAAGAGTATAAAAACATGCCTTCGCGAATTTTAGCCATTTTTCTCAATATTTCATCCGGGTTTGAAGATTTTTAAGGATTTTGAAAAGGGAATTCGGTAGTTCTTCATTGAGGTAAGGTGTTTGGACTCTAAACTCTTTTATATGTGATTAAAGGTCGGATTAATGGTGAAAACTAGGGAAAAGTTCAGTGCAAAATGGGTAATTAGGGCTTGGGATTAAGAGGCTTTAGAATGGGAACTTGAGGGGTCATTTGGACTCCGATTTCAGTGTTCTTAGTATGTATAGACTCGTGGGAGGATGAGCATTCTTGTGGTGTGAATTTTATCAAATTTCGAGGCGTGGGCCAGGGGGTCGGGTTTGACCAATTTCGGAATTTTTGAGTATTTTTGATAAGTTTCAATTGGGTTTCATTCCTTAGCATATTATAATGGTACAAATCTGATTGTTGGTAGATTTGGAGCACTCGGAGGCCGAATTTAGAGGCAAGGGCACTGCGGAGTAGTATTTTAGCCGGTTTTGAGGTAAGTAACATTTCCAATCTTGGTTCTGAGGGTTCGAAACCTCGAGCTAAATGATTTATGACTATTGTTGAGGTGACGCACATGCCAAGTGATGGGCGTGCGGGCGTGCACCGAGTATTTGTGGCATGGCTTATCCCATGGCACCGCTTAGAAATTATTACCTGATGATATATGTGCTTCTGTTAATGTGGTAATTGTGAACCTGTTAGAAATCATGTTAAGTATAAATGCTAGGCTTCACGCCGAAAGTGCTGAGACCCGAGTGGTCGTATATTACTGTCTCATTTTGTGATTATTTGATTCCATATACCCAGTCATGTTATAGCATACCACTTCATATTTCAGTCTCAGTATTGTTAATTATATGCATACTTATCATTGTGTCGGGTTGATAGAGGCATANGAGACAGTTATGAGATCGGACTGCACACCGCAGCGATATTAAATCATGCCTTCGTTGGCTTGATATGGCGCTTGGTCCACTAGGGCCCCTCCGGAGTCTTTACACCCCCAGTGAGCGCATTGATGTGAGGGATGGATTTTCCTGGGCATGGATCTTGTCCGAAGCTGATGTTATGTGAGGGATGGATTTTCCCTGGGCATGGATCTTGTCCAAAGCTAATGTTATGTGAGGGATGGATCTTCCCTGGACATGGATATTGTCCGAGTGTTGTATTTCAGAGATGGATCTTCTCCGTCGGGGCTGGACTGGCTGTTTTCCTCAGTACGGAATGACTACGGTCACCGGTGTTTATGCATATTCCGGGATGGAACTTCCCTGGGCCTGAGAGCCATATATAGTACTAAGTGGACTTCTGTGGGAGAGTTGTGAGCATTATGTGTATTTTCACGGTGACATGTTGGCATGTAGAACATATGGGGGTATATCTAGCATATTCTGCTGTTATTTTTTGATAACCTGTGAACATTCCTAAATTTTGTACGTTGATGATTTAATTTTCTAGGTTTAGTCCGTCACTACCTCTCAGCCCATAGTTTGGATTCGTTACTTCTGAATTGGTGTACTCACATTACACCCTGCACCTTGTGTGCAGATCTAGGTACACCAGGACCCGGTAGTGGATATTGAGCAGCTGTCAGAGTTTTCATTGGAGTTGTAGAGGTAGCAGCTGGAAATCGCGACTTCGTCTTCTCTTTCTTATTCTACATGTTGTTCTTTATTTTTGAGACAATGTTGTCCATTTCTCCTTTCTTGCTTTATGTTATAGTAGCTCATGACTGAGTGACACCGGATCCGGGGTTAGCGGTTTTAAATTTAGTTTTTCAAATATTATTTTTAAAATTCAGATTCTTAGTATTATTAATAAATTCGTTTAAAATCGTATTTTTACTGGAAATTGAATTTATCTTAGTTAAAAAGGGCGGCTTGCCTGGTTCTACGACAGGCGCCATCACGACTCCGAAATTGGGTCGTGACGAGATGGTATCAGAGCTCTAGGTTAAATAGGTCCCACCAGTCATGAGTAGGTTTAGTAGAGTCTTGCGGATCGGTATAGAGACGTTTGTACTTATCTTCAAGAGGCTGCAGAACCTTTAGGAAAAATCTCACATTCTCGAACACTTATCGTGTGAAACCATTGATTCAACCTGAAGCGTAATTCTTTGAACTTCTTTCATGTATTCAAACGCGCACGTGAGCGCTCGGTATCAGCCGTGCACCGATGGCTTATGACTTTCATGTATGGGATGTGATTTTAGCATGTTTGGGGCTAGTCTGAAGGGCTTGAGCCGGACTTTTGTCTGTGGCTTGAGTGTCGAGATTTCGTTTGTGTGAGAACATGTATTGGGGACTTATATGTCCGTTGGTGTCCTTATTGACGAGACTTGGTGAATAGATGACTATGTGGTGAGTGTGATTTGAGAGTGAGATGTGTTTATATTGCTTGATTGTGACAAAGAGGGAGTGGTTGGATATGTAGCGAGAACCGTTGAGTGTTTGGCTTCTGTCTAGAGTTGGCATATGGCCTCGAGTCGTGAGTGTATGGGAAGACCTCTTATGTTGTTTTGTAGCGAGTTCTCTTTTACCAGTAATTGATATATGTTGCAATTTGAATTTAGATCACTTGTGGGAGTTGGCACGGCTATTGTAATAGTGAATGCGAGGTTGGAGATGATTTGGGATGTTTAATGGTTTGAGTTATGTATGAGCTTATGAAGGATTTAGTTGAATCCTACTGCGGTATTGTGGCAGTGATAGCGTATGGGCATTGTGAGTTACTGTTTGTTTTTATCTATGGATTTGAGCCAAGTGGGGGAGTCTGCTAATGATTAGTTGGTTGTCCGATGATGTGCTGTGTTGGTTTCAGTTTGGGGTATACTGGTGGATTAGTTATGACCTGCAGAGGTGGAGTTGAGAATGACTCGAGTAATGGAAAAAAATTTTGGATACAGGTTGTATTATACTCTATGGGGATATAAGTCTCATTGCATGATTGAGTTGTTATTTGTAAAGGAAGTAGTGTGCGTAAAGTAGGAGTTTGCTTGGTTGCCTAGGGGGTGTGGGTTACTCCCTTGGGTGTTGGTTTGGTAAGGGATACGGTTAGTTTTTTGGGTGCTTATGAGGTAATGAGTTTTCTACATGTGTTTCCTAGCAATGCTCTTGGGTATTGGTGACCTACGTAGCGTGGTTGAGTTAGAAGGATTTAGTTCTGATGGTTGGGTGTTGTACAATTGGGATTCGAATAGTTCCTGATGGTTTCTACCACGGTTAGAGATGTGTATTTTCTACCGGTGTGAGGAGCATGAGAGGCATAGTGATTTTGCTTCTAGATGAGATCAAATGTAAGTTCTTAGCTAGTTGGGTACGTAGTTGCTTGTGGCTCAGAAGGGGTTATGAAGTTTCCATATTTATCATAGGATGTCATGGTGTATGTGGTACGTCGTGTAGAGTCGAGATCTGCATGTGTGAATTCACGGTTCAGTTCTGGAAGGAAGGTCAAAAAAATTCTTAGGCGGCATTGGCAGTTTCAAATGACTAAGTAATTGATATCTATTGGTGGCTTGAAGTATTTCATGTGGACTAGCATTTCGATGGGATCACTCAGTGTAGCGGAGTTATGTAGGGGTATGACCTTTGGTATTGGATTCGTGTGTTTTGATTTTTACGATGTGTGTCGGGCTTTGAGCATGATGTTGTGAGGGTAATTGTTAATGGCAGGATAGTCCTCTCGTGTGAGTCTTTTATATAATTTGATTGCGTTGGGATGTTGTTGTTGAGTGCGAGAGTTGCACAGGTTATGGCTTCGAATTGTATTGATGTGTTATGTCAGAAGAGGTCATTGGACCTAGAATGAATATTGTCATAATTGTCTACAGCATAGTTGGAAGGATAAATATCGGGAGTCAGCATAGAAATTTGCTATAATTCCTGTTTGGGAAGGGGGAGCTTCATGCCTGACTGATCGGACGAATGGTTGATAGTTTCTACGTGTTTCTGTCATCACCAGCAGTATATGAAAGTGTAAGAGCGAGGCATTTCTTGATAAGAGGTTATGTACCGGTATTGGGTTGCTCTTAGCAGCTATTGTGATTAGGAGTTATCGCTATGGGTGTTTGAGTCACGCGGTGTATTATGTGATTTCATCTGGGGTGATGGCTTGTTACAGTATGCCCAGACTTATTCAGTTTATAGTTGTGGGATTTTGATCTTGTAAATTGATTAAGAAGTGAAAATGTAGTTCTAAGGTTTATGGGTCAAGATTGGATTTCAAAATATCAACTGTGTTGTGCTATTAGATCTATATGGGGTAGAGTTACGTGGGATCACCTTCGAATATGTGCATGGTAGGTTACACAGCAATTTTGGTGGTGTTTGGAACAACTCTAGGCACGTTCGGGGACGAACGTATGTTTAAGTGGGGGAGAATGTAACGACACGGTCGGTCGTTACGTAGAACTTGCATTAAAAATTAATGTTATTGACTTGCCATTGGTTGGTTATACTGTTCTTTATGTGTTAGAGTTGGTAGGCTCGGAATCGGAATGGTTGTGGTGAGAGTTTAGCCACTTTGTCCTTAAGAATAGCCTTAGAGTTGGAAAAGTCAACTGAGAGTTTACTTATTGGTAAACGACCTCGGAATGCAGATTTTATGACTCGGATAGCTTCATTAGGTGATTTGGGACTTAGGAGTGTGTTCAGAATATTTTTGTGAGGACCGGTGTAGAATTAGGCTTGAATTGGCGAAAGTTAGTTTTTGGTGATTTCCGGTCGGCAGTGGAAAATAGGCTATCGGGGTCGGAATGGAATTCTGACAGTTGGAACAGGTTCGTAATGTCATGTTGGACTTGTCTGCAGAGTTTCAGGTCAATCGGAGTTGTTTTGGGTAGTTTCGGCATCGTTGGTGGAATTTAGAAATTTCAAAGTTCATAGGCTTGAATTCAATGAGTTTTTGGGGTTTTGATGTCGTTTTTGATGTTTCGAAATCTCGACTAAGTTCGAATGATCATACGTGGTGTGTTGGTATGTTTGGTTGGGGTCCTGAGGGGCTCAGGATGGTTTTAGGTGGTTAACGGGGAGTCTGGAGCATAACTGTTGTTGCTGAATTTGCTGGTGTTGGTGTTTTCACACCTGCGGAAGAGGAGCCGCAGGTACGGGCCCGCAGGAGCGGACGAAGCTCCGCAGATGCAGAAGTTTGGCTGGTTGAAGGATTTCCGCAGGTGCGAGGTAATTGCTGCACCTGCAAAGCCGCAGGTGCGGAGGCTGAGGACTTTGGGGTCTTTCCGCAGGTACGCACCTGGGACCGCAGGTGCGATTCTGCAGGTGCGCACTTGGGACCGCAGGTGCGATTCCGTAGGTGCGCGTAAGTGGTCGCAGGTGCGGAACCACTGTTCAGAGAGTATAAAAACATGCCTTCGCGAATTTTAGCCATTTTTCTCAATATTTCATCCGGGTTTGAAGCTTTTGAAGGGTTTTGAAGAGGGAATTCGGTAGTTCTTCATTGAGGTAAGGTTTTTGGACTCTAAACTCGTTTATATGCGATTAAAGGTCGGATTAATGGTGAAAATTTATGGAAAAGTTCAGTGCAAAATGGGTAATTAGGGCTTGGGATTAAGAGGCTTTAGAATGGGAACTTGAGGGGTCATTTGGACTCCGATTTCAGTGTTCTTAGTATGTATAGACTCGTGGGAGGATGAGGATTCTTGTGGTGTGAATTTTATCAAATTTCGAGGCGTGGGCCAGGGGGTCGGATTTGACCAATTTCGGAATTTTTGAGTATTTTTGATAAGTTTCAATTGGGTTTCATTCCTTAGCATATTATAATGGTTCAAATCTGATTGTTGGTAGATTTGGAGAACTCGGAGGCCGAATTTAGAGGCAAGAGCACTGCGGAGTAGTATTTTAGCCGGTTTTGAGGTAAATAACGTTTCCAAACTTGGTTCTGAGGGTTCGAAACCTCGAGCTAAATGATTTATGACTATTGTTGAGGTGACGCACATACCAAGTGACGGGCGTGCGGGCGTGCACCGAGTATTTGTGGCCTGTCTTATCTCATGGCACCTCTTAGTAATTATTCCCTGATGATATTTGTGCTTCTGTTAATGTGGTAATTGTGAACTTGTTAGAAATCATGTTAAGTATAAATGCTAGGCTTCACGCGGAAAGTGCTGAGACCTGAGTGGTCGTATATTACTGTCTCATTTTGTGATTATTTGATTCCATATACTCAGTCATGTTATAGCATACCACTTCTTATCTCAGTCCCAGTATTGTTAATTATATACATACTTATCATTGTGTCGGGTTGATGGAGACATATGTGATCCATGTGAGTGAGACTGAAGAGTAAGGACTGAGTGAGGCCGAGAGCCTGTTATTGAGACAGTTATGAGATTGGACTGCACACCGCAACGATATTAAATCATGCCTTCGTTGGCTTGATATGGCGCTTGGGCCACTAGGGACCCTCTGGAGTTTTTTCACCCCAGTGAGCGCATTGATGTGAGGGATGGATTTTCATGGGCATGGATCTTGTCCGAAGCTGATGTTATGTGAGGGATGAATTTTTCCTAAGCATGGATCTTGTCCGAAGTTGATGTTATGTGAGGGATGGATCTTCCCTGGACATGGATATTGTCCGAGTGTTGTATTTCAGAGATGGATCTTCTCTGTCGGGGCTGGACTGGCCTTTTTCCTCAGTACGGAATGATTACGATCACCGGTGTTTATGCATATTCCGAGATGGAACTTCCCTGGGCCTTAGAGCCATATATAGTACTGAGTGGACTTCTGTGGAAGAGTTGTGAGCACTATGTGCATTTTCACTGTGACATGTTGGCATGTAGAACATATGGGCGTATATCTAGAATATTCTGTTGTTATTTTCTGATAATCTGTGAACATGCCTAAATTTTGTACGCTGATGATTTAATTATTGAGGTTCAGTCCTCTCTCAGCCGATAGTTTGGGTTCGTTACTTCTGAATTGGTGTACTCACGTTACCCCCTGCATCTTGTGTGCAGATCTAGCTACACCAAGACCCGATAGTGGATATTGAGCAGTTGTCAGAGTTTTCGTTGGAGTTTTAGAGGTAGCAGTTGGCAATCGCGACCTCGTCTTCTCTTTCTTATTCTACATGTTATTCTTTATTTTTGAGACAATGTTTCCATTTCTCCTTTCTTGCTTTATGTTATAGTAGCTCATGACTGAGTGAAACCGGATCCGGGGTTGGAGGTTTTAAATTTAGTTTTTCAAATATTATTTTTAAACTTCAGATTCTTAGTATTATCAATAAATTCGTTTAAAATCGTATTTTTACTGGAAATTGAATTTAGCTTAGTTAAAAGGGGCGGCTTGCCTGGTTCCACGACAGGCGCTATCACAACTCCGAAATTGGGTCGTGACAATTTCAAGCCTTTCATGTAAGGCTAAACTGATGAGATATCGAAATGTTATGGCATCCATAACGGGTGAATACGTTTCTTCATATTCGACTCCAGGTCGTTGTGAGAATCCTTGTGGTACAAGGCGAGCCTTGTATCTTTCAACTTCATCTTTATCATTTATTTTCCGCACAAAACCCCATTTATGACCAACTGACTTTATACTAGCAGGTGTTTGGACTACTGGTCTAAAGACCTTTCTTTTAGCAAGTGACTTCAATTCCGATTGAATTGTCTCATGCCATTTTGGCCAATCAGATCTTTGTCAACAATCTTCGACGGATCGGGGTTCAAGATCTTCACGATCTTGCATGATGTTTAGTGCAACATTATATGCAAAAATATTATCCACCACTATTTCATATCGATTTAAATTAATCCCATCACCAGTAGAACTTAATAAAATTTTCTCACTCACTTGAGTCTCGGGTTCATTGATTTCTTCAGGAATCTCAGAACTAATCATACCTTGGGTCTCTTCAGGAGATCCTTTCATACTATTATTTTGATCATTTGTCGATTTTCTTTTTCTAGGATTTCGATCCTTAGAACCCAAAGGTCTGCCACGCTTCAGGTATACTTTGGGTTTACTAGCTATCATGCTAGTAGATGGTCCTGTTGGGACAGCAATTTGGATAGACACATTCTCTGCAGGGATATGTGACTTGATTATCCTTTTCAAATCAGTAAATGCGTCTGGCATTTGATTTGCTATATTCTGTAATGGATGATTTTCTGGATCTCCTGATTATATATAGGGGTACGTGGATCATAATGAGATAATGATAACTTTTCACACAATTTCTCTTTTGAATTCTTTTTTCTCTCCCCCTAATTGTGGAAAATTTGTTTCATCAAATCGACAATCTGCAAATCGAGCAGTAAATAAATCCCCTGTCAATGGTTCAAGATAGCGAATAATAGAGGGTGATTCAAACTCAATATATAATCCTAACCTTCTTTGTGGGCCCATCTTACTACGCTGTGATGGTGCTACTGGCACATATACAGCGCATCCAAAAATTTGTAGATGGACAATATTTGGTTCATAAGCAAAAACTAATTGTGACGGAAAATATTTATTATAATTTGTCGGTCTGAGACGAATAAGCGATGTTGCATGCAAGATAGCATGGACCCAAACTGCAGTAGGCAATTTTATTTTCATAAGTAGTGGTCTTGCTATCAATTGCAGGCGTTTAATAAATGACTCTGCAAGGCCATTTTGAGTATGAACATAAGCTACAGGATGTTTAACTTTTATCCAAATTGATAGACAATAATCATCAAAAGCTTGAGATGAGAATTCTCCAGCATTATCTAGGCGAATAGACTTTATAGGATAATCTGGGAATTGTGCCCTTAATCGAATTATCTAGGCTAATAACTTTGCAAACGCCAGGTTGCGAGATGATAGTAGGCACACATGAGACCATCTTGAAAATGCATCTATTAGGACCATAAAATATCTAAACAACCCGCTTGATGGGTGAATAAGTCCCCATGTATACGCTCTAAAAAGGCAAGAAATTCCATGCCAACCTTCATTGGTGATGGTCTAGTGATCATTTTGCCTTGATAACAAGCATCACAAGGAGATTCATCATTTGTAAGAATCTCCAGATTCTTTAGTGGATGCCCACTTAAATTTTCAATAATTCATCTTATCATTATTGATCCAGGATGGCTCAAACAGCCATGCCAAAGCACAAAAGTATTTGAATCAGTAAACTTCTGGTTTACGATAAAGGTGCTTCAATTGTACTGATCTTTAAATAGTATAAGCCAGAAGATAAAATTAATAATTTTTTTACAATGCATTTCTAGCCAAAAATATTCTTTATAATACAAAGATATTCCTCGTTCATTTCATCTATTGTCTCAATATGATATTCATTTCGACGTACATCTATAAAACTCAACAGATTTCTTCAAAACTTAGAGGAGAATAATACATTATTTATAATAAATTTTATTCTCTTAGACATAAATACAATAGCTCTTTCGTAGCCTTCAATGAAATTTATATTACCAAAAATTATAAAAATATTTACTTTTTCCTATGCAAATAAAAAAGATATTTCTGATCTTTAAATGTGGCATGAGTTGTTCTACTATCAATTACACAAATATCTTTATGATTGATCTTTGATCCAAACATAATTTGAAGATTATCCATATTCTTTGATACTCTTAAAGTATTTGCTCGAGATGGTAGAATTTCGTGCTAATAACATGTTATAAAATAACGACTGTAAAGCAAATAAATTAAAAATAAATATAAAAAAAATTAATATATTATTAAACTTTCAAATCTGATGTACATAATGAACTGAAAACTCTTCTATTTATAGAAGAAAGGAAGCAGCTGCGAGACTTTTCAGGAAACAGCTGCGAAACTTTTCAGGAAATAGCTGCGAGACTTTTCAGGAAATCTACTTATAAGCTGTCTGCATGAATTATTTAATAAGAAGCTGCTGTAAAATCATTTTATTAAAGTGCTTGCAATCTGCCTGCATCAGCTGCTTGTAAATAAACTTCAAGCAAGTACTAAATGAATAATTTTCTATATCAGAGTAATAAATAAATATCCACAATATAATAATTTCATAACAAAAACCACTCATTTTTCAAGAAATCATTTTGCTTCGTACCAAACACACCTATGTAAACAAAGGATTTAACTGCACAATCTCCAAACAATGTTCAGATACTACTTATTTGGCGAATTAATCCGCTCGACAACATAAGTTCCATCCAAATTGTACAACATTCAAAATTAGAAACCGCAAATTAGTAAAGAATTTATATAAACAGAGTTCGGTAAAAACCTCCAGACACAGGAGTGCAATTTACATACTAAAGCTTACTACTAGGTCAAAAGGGAAGGAGGATATGCGGCATATTAAGTAAGACAGGCAGGGAATTTTCTATGTCACAGACGACAAGTAATTAAACTACACAGGAATGGCAATTTTCTTCAAGCTGCTTGACGCTGATTACGTGCCTTCTCCTTCTCTTTCACATCACTTCCTTGATTAGTATCATACTCTATTTTCATCAGCAATTTAACATCAGAAGACATATTAAGAGCAACAAGATTAATATTAGAACATAAACCATTTAAGTAATTAATTACCAGGGGCTTTACCATGGATTATCTTTTCCTCATCCTCTTTGTTTCCTCCATAGATGCCTCCAAAACCTTCTTCATCCGATCTCGTCGCGTATCCATCTCCAAAGCTGCTCGACATTGAGTCCCTTCAATCCAATAAAATACGAATTACACTCAAAATAGATAAAGACATATCTAGAATCATAAAACATGGATCAAAAATTTCACTACACCTTTACTGTTTCCCTAACGTAGGCCAAGTACAAACACCAGTTTTAAAATTTATGTGGCACTATTATTATCATTGGTAGTTGCACAAATTAATTTTTCTTAAATATTTAAGGAATTAACTATTGTGACCCACTATACTTTTAGTGTTCTAAATAAACTAACCACCCTATTTTTCAACACTCGAACTAAAGCCTATTCTAATTGAGCACATAAACATGATAAAGTATCCCTATTATACACTTCTCAAAACCTACATAAGTTATATCACTTAAAATATGCCACCTGCATCAATGATACATATCATATATACCTTTGTTGTGACAAACAAAAACAAGACCATAAAAAACCCAATTATTAAAAACAAGACCACCACCATTAAAAAAAGAAAATCAAGAGCCATTTTCTCAAAATCCCTTGCCAAAAAAAAAAAAAAAAAAAAAAAAAAAAAAAAAAAAAAAAAAAAAAAAAAAAAAAAAAAAAAAAAAAAAAAAAAAAGAGAACCAAGTGTCAATAGGAAGTTTATCATAGATGCTCAATTAGAACAGGTGAGTGTAAGTATTTAAATGAAATATGCTGCCTGTCAATTTCTACCTATACACTTTCTTAGAGAAGTTTCAATAATAGTAGTACTAGTACATAGTATTTTTCATGTGTATCGCAATCCTTTTATTCTTCTATAAACTTCTTGGAAGGGAAGCTTTCAAGTTGTTCCCGACTTAACTAGTAAAGTTGTTGTCAGGTCATGAATCACGGGTACGTACAATAGACCGTTGTGGTCAAGTTAGTGGACCGGACTATGCCTTTTATAAACTTCTTGTCTAATCAAAGACAGAAAGAAAGGAAAAGAGATGGAGTATAAATTAAGGCAGAGAAAATGATTCTTCCTAGAAAATACTAGGTACATCTGCTTATAGCCCGCTACGAGCAGGGCAGTTTTACTGAAACAGAAAAACGCAAGGAAACTTACGCAGCTTTGTGCTCTGCTTCGTCTGCAGGTTTCTTAGTTTGATCCATCTTGTTGCTCTTGTCTGGTTGTCCGGCCGAGGTTACCACTTGTCTGAATCTGATTTCAGAGGACTTTCGACCAATATGGTAATGCAAAGGGTTTGAGAATACAGCCGGTGGTTGTGCTCTAATTGTGGCTAATCTTATTGCGTTGATCATCTTTGAGTTCGATTCTTTGACAATTCGATTTGTATTATAGCAGTTTACAAGTGTAGTGACGAAAATGATGACGAAATGGTGATCTGTTTCAACACAACAGAGAGTGGATTTGGTCCTGGTCTTGCTCTGGATATCAAATTATCAACTCTAAGGTTTCTCGTAGCTTCCCACGTATGGTTTGTTTTTGACAAGTGTGTCCGCTCGAATTATTTACAAGTCGCCACCTAAGTTTATTTCTTTGTATTGCATGACACGTATAGACTCGTCCTTTCAGATTTAATAGTTTACTTCATCCTTGTTTTTTTTAATTTAAGATACTGTAATAGATAATGGGAGCTTACGTAATTTCAATAAATGGTTAAATGGCGTGCTCGTTTAAAAGATCATTTAAAGACTTAATAATGAAAATTCTTTGGATTAAAAAAATAATCATAACATAAGAATTTCCACATCCCTATCCTTGAGAAAACATTGAAAATCCACCTTTAAATGGGATGTAGTCTACCTTGAGTTGCTATCAATTTTGCACATAGCTATCAATCGTTGAATTTGCCTCTGTTTGCGGTTTCTTTTAAAATTGTACAACAATTATTACCAATAATCCGTTATCGTCCAGCGGTTAGGATATCTGGCTTTCACCCAGGAGACCCGGGTTCGATTCCCGGTAACGGAAATTATGTTTTTCGACATTAAAATGACAGAAACATATATCCGGTGGCGCTTTCCTCTCTCTCGTTTGCCTTTTTGCTTTTTTCCCCTTTTTGGTTAGAAGCACCTTATTCCATTTGACCTCCCAGACGCAACAAGGGACTACTCTGGCCTTCTTTGTAGGATAATCAAGTTCTCTACTATTTCTCTAAATACACCTTAAATGAGCGTAGCAGACATGTCAGCTCACTAATATAAGTAAATTATTTCCTACCATAAATTTGTCCCTTCCGTTTGGAGAAGTTCTCTGATCAGTGGCAAATCCAACCCAGCCAGCCTGCACAGGTTCCTTCTGAAGAAAGGGGTTAAGAGCTTTGAGTGTGTAGTGCATGGAATGGTAACATTATGCTGACGCAGAATGTAATTCTAATAAAATGAAATAAAAGATAATGGTGATAGGATAAACACATGGAACATAGTCATCATAAATTTAAGATAAATAATCTGCAAATATGATAAAGATTTACAGAATGCTGCCAATGTTACCATTGGGTACTTCAAAGCACAACAATGTGCTCCAAAACCATAAATTTGCAAAATTAGATTAACTTAATCAACATTGTGCAGCTCCCAAAAACATCTCATTTCTGCAAATAAAGCAGGCTGATGAGTCAATTCATCAGCTGTTGAGCGTCGAAAGCATCCCTCCAGTTGCAGTTGGAATAACAACTTCCCAACCAGGTCCTTTAAGAGGAAGGACATTTACACTTGATTCAGGGCTAACATCTTCACTTGGAGGACCTGCAAGTAAATCACTTCGATCTAAAACCCTCTGTAGATCCTCATCACTAATATCTGTCTGCACCAACTTGTCCTCTTCGCTATCATCATCTCTCAAAAGCGCCAACAAGTCGTCTTCCTGATACACAAGAATCACTATTAGCAAAAGTCACCAGCTACTTTCTTCATCTCCACTACAAAAGATTATCCAATCCATTTCATTATCACAGGATTAATAACGTGTAAGAAAAATGACGGTTACATGGACAACAAAATGCTTTTCACTGGAACTACAGTAGCATAACTAATGCACACCAAGCTACGACTGTTTTTCTCCCTGAATCAAAGAATGAAAACCATTCACACCTATGTAGGCAATGTTGTAAAAACTGGTGGAGGTTTCAACGCGATGTACTATTTAAAGGATGTCAAATTCAATTACAACCAGAGAAAACAACTCACTGCTACACATAAAAGAAAAGGAGCATCTTGCAGCGGTAAAAAACACAAACCTCCATGATATCTGTAGTAGGCTTATTTCTTTCTTGCTTAAATTGTCCTTTTCCAATCACTACATGCTCAAGCTTCAACTTGCTGAAAGCTCTTTTGAGGATTCGACCCTAAAGCACAAGTTTACCTCATTAGAAAAGAGGATAAAAAGCTGCTAAAATGTAGTTTTAGAAATAGACTGAATAGTACCTCCACCGAGAGAGCAGTTGCAAGCCTATAAACATGAACAGGTTTTGTCTGACCTATTCTATGACACCGATCCATAGCCTGTAGATCCATTTGGGGATTCTGAAAACAGAAGTGCAAATTACTGATTGATCTAACTGACCATCCAAATAGTAAGTAAAAGAACAGAATATGAATGAAAGAAATAAGTGGAAACATTGCTTCTGAAGTGAGAAGGATTCAAGCACAGCATATCAATGAAGTGATCCTACATGAAGAGGCAAGGTAACATGCAGTAAGAGATTGTGATAACTTTGTTTCAAATGGACTCCTCTTAAGTGGCATATCACCACACTGTCGTATCAAATAAGATGATCAAGTGGATCGTAAATCTAGTAGTTTCTAACCACCCCACCCCCAAACATAAGGGGAGCGATTATACAAGCTTGATACTTAACTTGCTTCTCCATGCTGAAATCATACCATTTTCTGGAAGTGGTCCCATTATGCATGTGTTTTCAGTTTAGTAATATCACGATATAGTATAACAATTACACTTCGATCCCAAACTAGTAAGGTTCGGCTATATAAATCCTCAAATATACATTCCACTCCATGATTCTAACATTCGATGATTAAGGATTGTCTAGATCTCACACTTGCCTCTTCACTGACATACAATTTCTAACAAACTAAAAAGATTCCTGCCAAACAAGAGACCTAATGTAAGGTACCAAAAATGACTGTTAATCCTAATTAATTGTTACTGCCTACATTGGAACTTCCATTGTATTCTGGCTTTCACCAAGTTGACTGTTAATCCTAATTAATTGTTACTGCCTACATTGGAACTTCCATTGTATTCTGGCTTTCACCAAGTCCACATGAATTTTGAGAGGTTCCCTCCATGAGATTTTATGTCTAGCTCATTCATTTTTGACATCCAGAAAATATGGTGTCATCAAGTGGCCAGTGCACTTGAAAGTCAACATATCATATGACCAAACCATCTAGGTGAACTACTCTCATTTTTCCCCTTAACAATGAGAGTATTTTTATGACTCACTCAGCATTGTTAGTCTTACAACCATCCTATCGAAGTTATCCTTCACTTAATTAGGTATATCTCTGTCAGCTACCACATAAGAATATTCATGTAGCACTCATCTACTTCAGCTATCCCATTTAATTCGACATGTTACTAAGTCTATCATGCTTTTCTCCTGAAAAGTTCAGCCTAAAAACCTGGATTGTCTGCATTAGGCATCGCAATCTCATCTAATCTCAACTCAATTTAATTCTTCTTATGCTAGCAGATCTTACAGCACATCCTAAACAAAACGATTCAGCAGTACCTGTAAAATTGCATGTTACATCGTCCTTAATTGTTAGTATTGATAAACTGTGAGAGCTTCATCTCATAAAAGGATGGAAACAAAGGAAATCAGAGGCGGCACAGGAAGGTACCCAGTCACTGTCATATAAAATGCAGGTGTCTGCAGCAGTAAGATTAATGCCAAGGCCACCAGCTCTAGTGCTCAGAAGAAATATCCTGCAGTCACTGTTAACATCATTGAACTCCTTGATCTGTTCAGAGCAACAAGTGATTATAATCAGATTTTTTACTTAATAAAAAAAGAGTATAATCAGGTCAACTTAATCAAAAGCTTCCAGATAACCCAGTTTTTTAATGCTCCCTCCCAGCCAATTTACTTAACCTGTTCAAATATTATTATTTGTTATCATGACGAAGTCCCTTTTTTAAGATAAGTATTATCAATTTGAATCATATCGATGAAAAACCATGCCACTTTAGGACAAAGGATTTAAAAGCGAGACCAACTAAATTGCAAGGCGGGGAGCGGTTTATACATACAATAAAGAAGAAAGAAGTAACTTTCAGTCCAAAAAGAATACATAACCAACACATCCATGAACCTCACTGATTCTGCCGAATGGAAATACTTGAATGGGAAATCTACGCGGTATGCCTACTGGAAACACTAGTTAACACCATATATAATTAAAATATCTATTTTACTTTGTATAACTACTTTATAAATTTATTTTGCCCTGTATACCTACTGTATTCCAAAATAAAATATTATGTATTTTAAAGTAGAATATTGTGATATGTTTGGTTTAGATATTGTATTCCAAATTAGAATACTATAGTATGGTTGGTTAGAATATTGTATTCCAAATTTAAAAATTGTGAAATGTTTGGTGTGAATATTGTATTCTAAACTAGAAATTTTTGGTATGTTTGGTCTGGATACTGTAGTCCAAATTGAAATAATATAGTATGTTTGGTTTGAATATTATATTCCAAATTAAAAAATTTGAAATGTTTGATTTGAATATTGTATTCTAAATTAGAAAATTGTGGATATTGTAGTATGTTTGATTTGAATATTGTATTCTAAATTAGAAAATTGTGGATATTGTAGTATGTTTGGTTTGAATACTGTATTCTAAATTAAAAAATTATGGTATTTTAGTTTGGATATTGTATTCCAAATTAGAGTGTTGCGGTATGCTTAGTTTGAATATTGTATTCCAAATTAGAATATTGTGGTAACTATTCGGTTTAAATAATGTATTCCAAATTAGAATACTATAGTATATTTCAGAAGATGTAGGAAGATTTAGAGGTATATTATAATACTTTTGAGATATTTGATGTAATTTTAAAAACAGGTATATTATGAAAGTGGGTCTTACAAATGGGTATACCATGAAACTTTCCCTACTTCAATTCAACATCCAATAACAAGATCTGAAGTCAGGACGTAGGCAGAAACCTATATGATAAGACTGACCAGTAATAGTACTATATCATCAGGTTTCTTCCTCAGCCGCAATGAAGTTCTATACACAAGTAGCGTTCTGGAGAACCAGAAGATAATAGACGGATGTTCAGGAATCTTTGTGTAGCCAATGTTCTCATATTATTGCAACTAGCAGTTAAAGAGCCCAAGATTCATAAAACAATTGACATCATCAATGAGCAGCGAAAATGATATGAGACGCAACAGGAAGCTAATAAACAACATACTCAATCGCCATAACAATTGAAGTACCAATCACCTGTCTTTTTCTTTCATCCAATTTCACGCTGCCATCAATTCTACAAACATCAAAGCCCTTTTCACTAAAATAGTAATCCATTATGTCAAGTACTTTAGTCCACTGAGAGAATATCAGCACCTGTAAAGACAAAAAGCAAAAATAATAGAAAAAGTTTCAGCAAGGTGGGCACACAGAAAAGCAAAATGAAGCGCTGGATAGCACATACTTTGTGCTTGCGAGCAAACAGTTCTGACAAAAGCTTGTCCAGTAAGCGGAACTTGCCACATTGCCCAACTATTTGTTCTACAGGTGGATAACAAACTGCCAACAAAATGACAAAATGTAAAGCCATTGTCAACACACCTCATCACAAATAATCAGTTCAACAAACCATAAGCCACATACAAGAACCGTCAAATGCCGACTCCAAGAGGTCAGGATGATTGCAATTTTTGCGAAGTTGAATCATCAAATTAGTGAGATTTTTGAAACCATGCCCTGCACATTCAGAAAATGAACTATTATACTGCAAACCCTGAAGTGTCATGAGGATATCCACCCATGTAGAAAATGGTAATAAAAAGAAATTGCTTCACAGTATAACCCACAAGATGAATGCATTCAAGCTAAACAACAGACGCCATAATCAAGCTAGACAGGATAGATTTTATTTATGTACAAATCATAACTAAATTTGAGTACAATCAATGTCTGCTTGCCAGTTGAGAAAACATTGGAAGTTCTATACAAACAAATATATTAAATTTGCCATTGACAATCTAATTTCCTTTTTAAAAACAACGTATTTGTCGGAGAATGGAACCTTGGATCCATCAACGATTCAGTAGCAATTAAGAGAGCAAAAATTGGTTAAGAAAGTGCAACTGTCGGATAGAGGATATG
Source organism: Nicotiana knightiana (assembly GCA_005239525.1). Lineage (NCBI taxonomy): Eukaryota > Viridiplantae > Streptophyta > Magnoliopsida > Solanales > Solanaceae > Nicotiana > Nicotiana knightiana. Next base: position 8,271 of record ML371839.1, on the reverse strand, counting down.
GAACTGAAATCTTAAATCAAATGAGAAAAAAAGACACGTATTTCTGTAAGAAGTAGATACTTAAGACATTTATACAAGTATGCAAATTACCGCGGGACACGTTCTCAAGCAAATAACCCTCCAATGTCCTGTTAATTAGATGGTCCTGGAACTTTTTCTGGTGCTCAGTCATGGTAGCATATAAAATTATCTCTTTCTTTCGGGGAAGCATATGTTCAACATCTACTTTCAATCTCCGAAGGAGAAAAGGACGTAAAATTGCATGGAGTTTCGTAACAACCTGCAATTACGACAGTCATAATCAAATATCAGCTACTATAAAATGGAAAAGAAATGGCAATACTATTGAACAACAATCATACTTGTGCCCTCCTTTTCTCTTCCATTTCTTCCTTTTGGGCTTCATTTCCGCACTTCCCAGCTAGGTCAAACCTGATATACAATAGAAACCAGGTTATCGTTTAACACTTGACTTTTCATGATGTCATTTAGCACATTCTGAATTATTTACACCACCATTTGAGGAGAAGAGTGAGTTAAGTGTTCCAAATGATACACTGAACTAGGATAAGGGAAGTGCATCACATTCTCAGCTACAAACTCTGATAAGAACCAATACAATGACCCATATATTTGTGACTAGTCTACCCTATGTGTTATGCATAGAATGGAAACCAATATAGAACCGTCTGCTTCACTTGATTTGCCATATTTACAATTTGGTTTTACCGCATATGTACTACTGCATTTCTTCTGAAAAATATGGTCAACACATTAACCATCAATACCAATGTGTGAAACTTCAGAATTCAGGGCAGTAATAACCCAGATAAGAGAGCCAAATCATTTGCAGGATGAAGATGAAACTTAGCTAGCAAGTTAGGCACATTACAAGAATAAAACATGACCAGCATAAATTAAAATTAAGAAACAGTTTGCCGTCAAAACAAGCACTTCAAGAAAAATGGTGAGAATGGCCTAATCAGCTGCTTACCATGACTCAAATTCTTCTAAGGATGAAAATATATCTGGTAAGATGAAATTTAACAATGACCACAACTCAGCTAAGTTGTTCTGCAGAGGTGTTCCAGTTAATAGAAGCTTGTTTTCAATGGGCAGCAGCTTAAGTTCCCTGAACAGTTTGCACTTCGAGTTCTTTAACCTGTGCCCCTTGGAAAGAACCAATAAACAAAATATCAGCATGAAATGCAGAACGAATTGCTTTTAAGTTAAGGCATAAACCTGTAGATTAAAAATTAAAACACAGTAGTATAAATATAAGTTCAAGGATAAAGAGTAAACTCTAAATCAGATGTACCTCATCAACTACAAGATACTTCCAATGATAATGCCTCAGGTATTTCTTCGCATCACTCATCGCAATCTCATAAGAAGTAACTACAATGGGAAATTTGGGACCTATGGTCCTCGGCATGTGCTTCCTCCTTAACTCATCTCTTTGTTTCTTGTCTCCATGGTAGATGATTGTATTAATTGATGGGACAAACCTATCAAGCAGAAGAAACTGATGATTTTTGGCCCTTTAGTTGCAGACTAATAACAGAAGACTGAATACAAAATGACGCACCTGCATCAACTAGACACAAATAGCACTTCTACTAATTGCACAAAATGAGGATAATAATGTACCTTTCTATCTCATTCACCCAATTTGAAAGAGTTGAAAGGGGAGCGATGACCAAATAAGGCCCATCTAACCCATTTCCCTTTAAATGTGCAAGAAAAGCAATAGTTTGAATGGTCTTTCCAAGTCCCATCTGATCAGCTAGAATCCCATTCAACCCATTTTGCCATAATGAAATCAACCACTTGACACCCTTCAGTTGATAAGACTTCAACTTTCCACCAGTCAGCAAGGGCACAAGTTCAGCCTGCTCCTTCTCAACTCTCTCCTCCTCTGTGAGGGTTGAATCCTCAATACAACCACCTTCTTTAGATCTTGAAAGCATGGCAGCAACAGCTCTCTTGGCCTTCTTCTGCATAGACATGTGAAACTGTTTCACAGAATGGAAGAAGGGAAACAACTGACAAGATGCATAGAAAATCACTAGCCCATCCAACAAAAAAGAAACACTAGCTCCAGTAAAGCTCTCACATTAACTTTGAGCCTCGAAACGATCAAGAACTAAAGACTTCCGGAATCAGGCAAGTGATATTCAAAAGCAATACAAAACAATAAGTTTACAATTCTTGCAATAAAGGAAAAGTTAAATAGCGATTGAAAGGTAATAATAGAACTCACCCAATCAAAATGCCATGTTCCCAATATCTAAGAATACTCAACTAATTAACTGAGGTTCTTTGCATAATGATACAAAAGTTGGGGAAAAACTTTAATATACACCCATTTTCTAAGGAGGACAAGAGAAGGAATACATTATTATAACTTGTGGATGCCTTTCTTTTTGTGCCACGACCCCTCTTCTTGTCTTTACCACTTTCTTCTTCATCCTCCACTCCATTCTGCTAGTGAAAACGCAGAAATGAACTGGGTTAGCAAAGTAGTGCCAACTTTTTGCACTCAACAGTCAAGATTCTTCATGGAAACAAGGATATACCACAGTGATGTTATCCATCTTCTCCAGCAGGAACTCTGAATAAAGCTGGGTCTGTGTAAGAAGCTCGTCCAGCTTACTAAATTGAAGGTCATTCAAGTTGGGGGCCTCTTTGGGCTCATTTACTTCTTCCTCCTTTACACGTGCTTTCATCAAGTTTTCCTCTTCCTTCGCCATGGATTCAGATAAAAGAGAGACATCCCCATTTTTTGCATCAAGAAATACTTCATCCTCCAATTTGACAGATACCTCCTCTTTGCACGCATCCTTCAAGTTGAGAATACACACATGTAATGCACAAGTAAAATCTGAATGAAATTTTTCTAAGCATCCCTCCGAGCCAGCAACTGGCATTCGGACAAGGAAACAAAGAAATTATGGTTAGAAACTTAAGAAAAGACATTTAACTTGGAAATCAGCAAAATTAAAAGCCAAATACAATTCCATTTCCAACCCAAACAAATCACATTTACCCTCAAACTGTAACGTGTACAAACTTTAAAACCCTATCAACAAGGTGTATACGGATCAAGTACATCAATAAGAAATAATTGGTAAATAGCCGAAGCAGTTGGCACGTGACTCAAACACATAAACTCAAAGTCTTGCTTTGATTAGTTTTCAAGAATCAATATGTTGTCACTCTCGTCTTATCCAATTACCTAGCTTTTAAAAAAGCATGTTAACAAAACCACATGACATTGGTACTAATGACAAGTAGAGTAAAATATCACACCATACAAATTTTCCTTACACTTGCACATTCTAGTACCTACTGCAGCCATGACTCTATAACCCACCCATCCACCCCACCAACCCCCACCCTGAAAAGAAAGCTAGATTCCTTCAAAATTAGCTTAAAGGGTTGTTCAGCACCCCACCCCCCACCCAAAAAACAAAAGAAACTTTATCAGCTTTTACCGATAATCAACAGTAACAACACAATGCATTTTTTTCTCATTCCAGTATCTTTTTTTATGACCGAGAAATTTGTCCTAGACCAACCTTTAGGACCAACTGCATCCTTTAAAACTTAGGGATAATGGGTCCCTTTACCCTTCTCCACTTAAATACCATACATAGTTTTTTTTTTCTCATTCCAGTATCTTACTTCTACTTCCCCCCAAAAATGGGACTACATTACACGGTGAAGACACAACAAAGAGTAATAAGTTTCAAAAGCTTAAAAACTTAACTACTAGTCGCAGTACCTAAGGTTGAAAGCCATCAGCAAGAAGCAACAATTAAAACTAAGCCTCAATCCCAAACTAATCGGGTTCCAATTATATGAATCATCTATATCCATTCTGCTCTAGTATGGTTCATTTAATTCAAATACTCAGTTATACAAGTAATCAACGTAAATAAAAAAGCAATATACCTCATCTGCGAGGACGGAAACAGGAGAATCCGTTTTAGTTACGTCCTTCACTCCGTTATCTGCGTCAGCAACCATCTCACTGTCCAAACCCTAAGCTCCTAAAAAACAATTCTTTACCAAATCAGCGAAAAGTTTATCAAACAAATACTTTAACAACTCGAACAAACACCTCTTTTTCATTCTCTCGGATAAAAGGAATCAAAATACGACAACAAAAATATTCAGAAAATAGCGCATAATGACGAAAAAAATTGGAAAAAAAAAAAGGGAATACCTATTCAACTTCGAGTATGAACGTAGAGGAAAACCGGAATGAATGGAAGAGACGAAGAGATTCAAAGAGAGTAGGCGGCAATGAAAATGGAGTTGAGTAGGGAATTTTGAAGCAGAATACTACTCTTATTTGGGGAGTGTGCGCGCGTGGGTGTGGGGTTTAATATTTACTATGCCGGTGCAGGAGAGACCAAATGGGCGGGAAATCAATGTTATGAAGTTGCCCTGCGAAGTTTGATGTAATATCGAAATTAGGATTCGAGGGCGTCTGTTGTTGAGTACGGTTATGCATAATTTGTCACCAAAATCGAAAATTTTGGTATTTAATATTTGATATTTTAGTATTAAGTATCATATTTGGTTTAAGTTTTAAAAAAGTTTGATATTTGCTATTTTAAGATGAGATATCATAATATCAATACTATATCGAAATATATATATTATATTACAATACACATAATATTAATTATAACATAAATACAAAAATTTAAAGTTTTATTTTCTTTTATTCTCTAAATTTATCAGTTAACTCTAAGCAAACAACAAGACATGTCTAATGATCAAATTTATTTTCTTTCTCTCTCTGGATTGGTATTTGCTAGTTTTGAACAAAATTTTACTCAACAAATATTTTTAGTTTTGTACTTTTTAGTACTTTAATTTAAAATATTACAGTCTATGAACTAGTTAGTATTCAAATCGAATAAACCGAAGTTATCGAATAAACTGAAACCGAAAGGAGAAAAATCGAACCCTATTGAATTTAATTAGGTACGGTATTGGTATAGCATTTTAAGAAACTGAGTATCAAAAATACCAAATCGAAATATCTAAATATCGTATCGTACCGACCGACAAACACCCATATTATTGAGTGTTGCGTTTGAATTGTGCATAATTTGGTAAATACCGAATTACTGTACCGAAACCCAAAAAAAATGGTATTCGGTATTCAATATTTCGGACCCGTTTGGCCAAAGATTTTGCCAAAAATATATTTGGGATTTTTTCGGCAAATACATGTTTGGCCATAGATTTCATCTACATTTTGGCAAATTTTCAATACACAAAAGAGCTCAAGAGTTGGTTTTGGTCCAAAATATCACTATTATTTTTTTTAAAAATTGCCTCAAACTTTTGTATTTTATAAAGGAACCCATCATTTATTATTTTGTAAAAATGTTGTTTCGTCGTCTCGGTCATCTGATAGTGTATTATGTAGTCATTATAAAAATGACAATTTTGTACCAAATTTATTTATGTTCAGGACTATGGTTTGCAATAATATAATGAATGGTATTGATAAAGGTATTATTGGGTATTCGTGATAGTTTTTATAACTTGTGGGTATAGGTCATGTTTCATATTTTTTCAAAAAAAAAGTGAAATATGTTTTGAAAACTTATATCCAAACACATTTTCATCTTCAAACCAAACTTCATCTAAATCGGAATTTTCAAAACAAATTTGTGAATCTATGGCCAAGCGCTAGTTTAGGTATTTGGTATGTTATTTGGTTTAAGTTTTTAAAAGAATTGGTATTAGGTATGGTATTTGGTATTTTAAAATAAAATACCGAAATATATAACATATTACACAATACACATTTTATTAGTTATAACATAAATATAATAAATCTAAAATTTTGCTTTCATTTATTGTCTAAGTTCATCAATTAGCTCTAACCAAGTAACAAGACATTTCTCTAAGTTTTCTCTCTCTGGGGTGGTATTTGCTCGTTTTGGAGAAAATTTTTGTCAATAAACGTTTTTAGTTTTGTACTTTTGAATACTTTAATTAAGAATATTACCGTTTATGACTTTATGCACTAATTAGTATTCAAATTGAATAAATCGAAGTTACCGAACCGAATAAACCGAAACCCAAAGGAGAAAAATCGAACCATACCGAATTTAAAGGTACGGTATTGGTATAGCATTTTACGAAATCGAAAATGAAAATACCGAACTAAAATGTCTAATTATCGTACTGTACTGTGTCGTACCGTACAGACCGACAAACACCCCTAGTTTGAATTGTGTTTCTCCTTGGTGTAGCCTGAAATGTTGTCAAATTCAGGGCAACCCAAATTGGCGGTCCGATTTTGTTGGAATTATTAATTTACTGTGGTTAATTTTGTGCCACCTTTTAACTTGTACCCTATTTTTAAAAATTATTGATTTGGTAGCCAACTGATAAAAAAATTGTAATAATATGACAATTACACCCCTGGCAAAAGATATAAAACCTGCATCACGCATTAATCGCGTGATCTGCAACTTTATTCGTGAAAAAATATCTCCTCCTCTCCTCTCACCAGCTTTATCAAAAAATCATAAACTTGTCCAGATTCATCTTCACAATCACACTTGCATGAAGTTGTTTCACCTTGAAGCTAAAACTTTATGGTAATGTAGCATGAAGTTGTTTCATGTTGAAGCTAAAACTTCATGCTAATATAGCATGAAGTTATTTCACATTAAAGCTAAAACTTCATGCTAATGCATGATGAAGTTATTTAGCATGCAGTAAACACTTGTGTCATCAGTTTTATTCGAAACTTCAGTCTAAACATGGTGAAGTTATTTAGTTCGTTTGCTAAAATTTTAGGCTAAAAATGCTTAAGTATTTTAGTTCATTTGTGAAAACTTTAGAAGAAACATGCTTAAGTTTTTTAGTTCATTTGCTAAAACTTCAGATTAAACATGCTTAAGTTTTTGTCTTGCAGTATGTAATTTTCTAATGAGTTTTTGTTAATGCATGTTGAAGTTATTTAGTTCATTTGCTAAAACTTCAGACAAAACATGCTGAAGTTATTTAGTTCATTTGATAAAACTTCAGATTAAACATGCTTAAGTTTTTAATTCATTTGCCAAAACTTCATACTAAACATGCTTAAGTTTTTTTATTCATTTGCTAAAACTTCAGACTATACAGGCTTAATTTTTGTCTTGCAATATGTAATTTTCTAATGAATTTTTGCTAATGCATGCTGAAGTTATTTGGTTCATTTGCTAAAACTTCACACCAAAACATGTTGAAGTCTTGTCCTGGGGTCTACATTTTTTCATGAATTTTATCCGAAACTTCAGTCGAAACAAGCTGAAATTTTTTAGTTCATTTTGCTAAAACTTCAGACTAAAATGCTTAAATTTTTGTCTTGCAATATGTAATTTTCTAATGAGTTTTTTTCTAATGCATGCTGAAGTTATTTAGTTAATTTGCTAAAACTTCATACCAAAACATACTGAAGTTTTTCCCCGTAGTCTACCTTTTATTAAAGAAGGGAAAAATCATCTTTTTAAAACGCTTTTAACAAAAAATGGGTACGGATGTAAATGAAAAAATAAAACGGGTATAAATTAAAAAGGAGCGACCAAGAAGGGCGCCCCATACAATTTTTAGTTATATATACCCCGACGGACAAACTTAAAGAAACTTATAAAATTATGATCTAATATATCACAATATGTTAATAAATTTTAGTTGCTATTTTATTTTTAATATAGTGTGCAGAAATATAACTAAATTTTATAATTGAAGGACACATCATATGGTAATTAAATAAATAATTTATTTCTTATTTTATTTTTATTAAATTATCAAGTATATAATACTAAATATTTACTAATGAAACTTTTTATTAACTTGTTAATTGGATTAATATTTTTTCACTATTTTTCTAAAATATAACATAGATATATATTTTCTCACTTTGAAAATATTTTTACTATTTTTGACATTTAAAATTTTTTGATTGTCTAAATTTATCAATATATTTTTTGGGTATNTTTTATTGAATAAAAGAAGATAAGATACATATGTGTGTATATATATACATATATATGTATATATATATATATATATATATACATATATATGTATATATATACACACATATGTATCTTATCTTCTTTTATTCAATAAAAAATTAAGAAAAATAAATTTAAATAATAATAATAATAAATAAAATAAAAAAATAATAATAATAATAATAATAATAATAATAAAAACGGGAAAAACACCCCACTCCCTCACATC